>WBNM01011904.1:0-27655 GCA_013399055.1 Ramphastos sulfuratus | reverse complement strand
CCCTCCCTCCCTCTCCCACCCCCCCTTCTCCAGAGCCTCCATCACAAAACGTAAGGCGCCATTGCTACGGCTCCGCGGCCGTCGTGGCAACTGAGGACCTCTTTTTTGGTCAGCCCAACGTGTCGGTGGTACTGTCCTTCTTTGATGGTCTTAAAGCACTGTATGTTCTTGCCCAAAGTGATGCTTTTGATGGAAGGCAGGTATTTCAGCACAGTCTTTGGCAAGGNTCCCTCTCCCACCCCCCCTTCTCCAGAGCCTCCATCACAAAACGTAAGGCGCCATTGCTACGGCTCCGCGGCCGTCGTGGCAACTGAGGACCTCTTTTTTGGTCAGCCCAACGTGTCGGTGGTACTGTCCTTCTTTGATGGTCTTAAAGCACTGTATGTTCTTGCCCAAAGTGATGCTTTTGATGGAAGGCAGGTATTTCAGCACAGTCTTTGGCAAGGCTGACACACCTGTCCCAGAAAGATTGAGCTCTTGTAGGGAGTTCAGACCAAAGATGACTTCGGCGGTCAGTGTCTTCAAGTTGGGATTGTTGGATAAATCCAGGACTTGGAGGGCTGGCAGTTCCTTGAAGCTATAAGGAGATAACTCTACAAGGCCATGCAGGCCACTGAGGGATAAATGAATCAAATCTTTCAGCCCTGTGAAGTCTCCTTTCTCAATCTTGACCAGAGGGTTCCCATCGAGATTTAAGTATCGGAGAGGAATCCCTTGAAGGTTTGGCACTGAGGTTAGCCTGTTCCCAGAAAGATTCAAGTTCTGGATGTTGGGGATGCTCTTTTCACGGTGCCTCGTAATTGTAGTGAGCATATTATTGGATAGATCCACATTCAGGGGTTTTCCTTGACCTTTGGAAGCAAAAACGTCCATAGCTACATCCGAGAGCTTGTTAGTGCTCAAATCGATGTCGCTCAGAGGAGAACTGGAGAAGCAGTCCTCAGGGAGGACTTCCAGAGAGTTATGACTCAGATCCAAGGACTCCAGGTAGCGAAGCCTGGAGAAGGTTGTGGAGGAAATCTTGGCAATTTTGTTGTAGCTCAGGTCAAGGCTGACCAAGGTGGTGTATCCGGGGCCAGTAAGCATTGACTCATTGATTGTTTCCAGCTTGTTCGATGATAGATCCAAGTAGGAGGTATCCAGAGGGATTGGGACAGGAACAATATGTGAGCCTATTCCACTGCAGTCCACCTTGGTCAGGCTAAAGCTGTCAAAGAGACCAAAGCTTTCCACTTCGCAGTGACAACCAGGGAAGCAGGTTTTGGTGGTACCAAAACAAGGAAGGAGAAGCAGCAAGTTGAACCAGGCTAGGGAATGCATTGTTGACCTGGAAAATAAGATGAGAAGAAAATAGATTTAATTGTCATAGAAATTACTGAAGATGCTGAAGTGGTTTGAGCAGTGCAGCCTTCTCCTCTGTCTTTCCAAAGGGATAGATTAAGTATAGCCTTAAATAGAGTGGATGGCCCAAGCAATCAGAGAATCACAGAATGGCTTAGGTTGAAAGAGACCTTAGACATCATCTGCTCCAACCTCCCCACCACAGGCGGGGACATCTCTCCAATAGACTTGGTTGCTCAAGACCTCAGCCAACCTGGTCCAGAACACCCCAAGGCATCCACAACCTCCCTGGGGAGCCTATTCCAGAGTCTCACCTCCCTTGTACTGAAGAACTTCTTCCTAAGATCCAGTCTAACCCTGCTCTCCCTCAGCTTCAAACCATTCCCCCTAGTCCTGTCCCTAGAAGCCCTTCTGAAAAGTCCCCCTGCACCCTTCCTGTAGGATCACTTCAGCTATTGGAAGGCAGCTTTAAGGTACCCCTTGGAGTTTTCTCTTCTCCAGGCTGAACAACCCCAGCTGCCTCAACCTATCCTCATAACAGAGGTGTTTCAGCCCTTGGATCATCATAGCTCTCCTTTGAGCTTGCTCCAACAGCTTTGTGTTCTTGTCATGGTGGAGACACTCTCTCTCATGTTATGAAGCCAACTGGGAAGTGAATGGAGACAATAAATGGGGTCAACAACCACTGCAGGCACAACCCAGGTAAGGGAGTGGAACATTTTCCTTACAAGGAGAGCCTGAGGGAACTGGGACTCTGCAGCTTGGAGAGCAGGAGCCTGAGAGGTGACCTCAGTCATGTTTAAAAATATGTAAAGGTGAGTGCCAGGAGGATGGAGCCAGGCTCTGCTGGGGGATGCCCAATGCCAGGCCAAGGGGCAATGGGTGGAAGCTGAGGCATAGGAAGTTTCATGGAAACATGAGGGAGAATTTTTCCCCTGTGAAGGTGCCAGAAGACTGGAACAGGCTGCCCAGGGGGATTGTGGAGTCTCCCTCTCTGGAGATATTCCAGACCTGCCTGGATGTGTTCCTGTGTGATCTGGTCTAGGGGATCCTGCTGTGACAGAGGGGTTGGACTGGATGAGCTTTGGAGGTCCCTTCCAGCCCCTGACATGCTGTGATTCTGTGAAAACACAACTGGTAATCATCTGTAAGAGCATCTTGCCCTAAAGCAAGATCTATCCAACAGGCATCCTTTTAACTGGACCATGTATGAGGCTGACCAACAGCCTGGCACACTTCAGCACACAGAGGTCTTCCTGCCAGGGCATCCACGTGAGATTTGGGAGCAGCCTGCATTGACAGGTTGGAGAAATTATTGTGGCTGTGAGCTCAGTGGGAGCCTTAGGTATCTAATGCTCTGTCAGGGAACTAAACACCACAGCTCTGTTCAAACCTCCTACAAATGACAAACATCAGAACATCATCCAGGAGGAACAGCCAGGAAGGCCAACTCCTTACTGCCCAAGTGGACAGCACATCTCCTTTGCTTAGACTTCAGATGGAAATCTACAAGTCTTTAGGTAGGTAAGAGCACTACTTTATGCCAAGTGGCTAAAACAGCCCTCCTTGGGTTAGCAGTAGGCAGCACAGACAATGGGCACTTGGCTTCTCACCTACCAGAGCAGAGGAATCAATCTAACCCAGGCTTTGCTGTAGTGGACCCAGCCTCCTGCACAGACACCAAGTGGAGAGAGACAATTTGTTTCATACAGAGCCTCTGAGGGGGTCTTTGCTAATTATATTAAATAGTCTTCCTGATTAATGATGCCAGCAAGCAAGGAGTTCTCTCCACCACCCTGGTTTTGATTCTTCTGCTGGGACATTTCAGTCCCTCTGTTGATGCAGCCAAGGGAGGAAGAGAGCTTATCTGCACCTCACCAGCTTTGCTGGACCTCTTCAGATGGGTTCCTAACAGCTCCTCCACACAAGTGTGAGCAACAGCAGCTGGGTGATCTCAAGAGCCAGGCAAAAAAGCTTCAGCTCTCCATCTCTGAAGAAGGCAAGTTGGAGCGTGCCAGCATCCTGCAGGCCAGCAGACTCAGCAAGGGCTACCTTCCTTGGTTCCCAGCCAGGGGTGATGGTTGTCATGCTTTAAAAGGTCTACAGGAGGACAGCAACTGAAGTTCCCACCAAACCATGCAAAGAGATCCATCATCACTGCTCTTTGCCTACTGCTGCTGGTGATAAACAGACTCATGTGCCAAGCACTCATTAAGTCAAAACAAGAGGAAATAAAAGTCTCCTTTAAAGGTGTTCCCATTCCCACCTCACCTCCCTCGGTCTCCATTCTCACCTTCCCACCGCTGTTTAAAAGCACTTTACTGACTTCCTGGCAGGATCATCTTTCCCACAGCCCCTTTGATCTGGCTGAGGCACCTTCCCCACAGCATTTGCACTTTCCCAGGACCATTTCCTAGAAGTTCAAGCTTCCTTTCATCTTCCCTCACCCATCCCTTGGCAGCAGTTCCTCTCCCTTTCTAGCATGGTCTTCCTGGCCCTTTCCCAGGAGAAGGAATCAGGGACTAACTGCCAGTGTGTAAAAACAGGGCAAAGGGAGAAAAGTGTTGCAAGAGCCTTGTCCTGATCACTGACAGGATTTGTCTGGCAGTAACTCCCAGACCTGCAAACGGAGAGCAGGGGTTGGGACTCTGCCCAAAGTGCCTGCAAATCATTGCTAAAGGCCAACACTGGTGTCTGTTAGTCTATAGCAACAACAGCAAACCAGTAAGATGAGCCCTGGCCCCAGCAGAATCAGAAGAAATCACAGAAACAGCCAGGTTAGAAAAGACCTTCAGGATCACCAAGTCCAACGCAGAACTCTACTCTCCAAAGCTCACCCGAAACCATAGCCCCAGGCACCACATCCACACCACTCTGAAGCACACCCAGGGTTGGGGACTGCACCACCTCCCTGGGCAGCCCATTCCAATGTCTGACCACTCTTGCTAGGAAAAAAATGTTTCCTAATGTCCAGTCTAAACGTACCCAGTGGCATCTTGAGGCCATTCATAGAATCATAGAATGGTAGGATTGGAAGGGACCTCAAGGATCATCTTGTTCCAACCCCCTGCCATAGGCAGGGACACCTCCCACTAGAACAGGGCACTCAAGGCCTCGTCCAACCTGGCCTTGAACACCTCCAGGGAGGGAGCAGCCACAACCTCCCTGGGCAACCTGTGCCAGTGCCTCACCACCCTCACTGCAAAGAACTTCCTCCTAACATCCAGTTTCAATCTCCTCTCTGCCAGTTTAAACCCAATGCCCCTTGTCCTGTCATTGCAAGACAGGTTGCTCAAGGCCTCATCCAACCTGGCCTTGAACACCTCCAGGGAGGGTGCATCTGTGACCTCTCTGGGCTAACCTGTTCCAGTGTCTCCCCACCCTCACTGTCAAGAATTTCTTCCTAATCTACAGTTTCAATCTCCCTTCTTCCATCTTAAACCTACTCCCTCTCATCCTATCATAAGCTCTTGTAACTGGCTGGAAGAAACCTTTGGGATCAAGTCCATCCACCCATAGAACTCAGTCCCACGACTACCACTACCACTACAACACATCTACATGTCTTCTGAAACACCTTCTGGGGTGGTGACTCCACCACCTCCCTGGGCAGCCTGTTCCAATGCTTAACAACCCTTCCTGGGAAGAAATTTTTCCCAATCTCCAACCTGAACCTCCCCTGGCAGAACTTGAAGCTGGTGAGCACAAAACCAGAAGAAGAAAGCAGCTCACCTTTGGGCTGGTTCAATCACAACTTCTTTACTTTTCTATGGCTGTTGTGGTGTGAAGAGATTCCAGGGGTAAAATTTGGCCATCTGGTAGCTCTCTGGGGACTTGCTACACCCACTGATTCCTGCAGGAGCTTCTAGAGGTGCAGCATTGTCCCCCACATTTCAGGTGCCCAGGATGGGCTGCAGCAATTTGATCTTTGTATCTCGCTCAACAAATCTCCTCAAACAACCCCAGGGAGACCCAGTGGTGGATAACAGAGCTGAGGTGGAGCCAAGATCCTAGCAAGGTGCCAACCTTCTCCAAATCCCACACATCCACCTAAGCCTGCAGATGCCTCCATGCCTCCTCCCTGCACTGTTGTGTGGCAGGATCCAGGCAGAAACCTCACACTGAGATTTCTCTGCCAAAAAACAAACCCTACTGAAATCTGATTTAAAGAGCAGACAGCAGAGGCAGTGCAAGTCTGAGCTGATGACTGGGGAGTGGGAGCAAGGCAAGCCTTGCTGCATTGCTGTTGCAGACTCATGCTGCTCCCTGCACTTAGTTTCCTCCTCCTCTTCCTTACAAACTTTTCTCACCAGTCTTCCCCCATGCACAGCTGAGACCTTTCCACCTCATTCCCACCCAAGGTAGATGTGCTAACACATCCCACCCTGGATGGAAGGCCATTATTCAGGGACTGATTTCCCCCCCCCTCAGGAATGTGGAGATGAAGAGGATGCTACCTAGGCTACCTCCAGTTACCCTGGCAACCGCCGAGTCAGAAATCCCTACAGTCAGCAATTAAGGACTAATTAAAAACAATACAAAGGGAGGTGCTTGAAAGTTTGTTGTTTGATGGAGTCAGGATACAGCCTCCCCTTCTCCTGCTGCACCCCTCGGCCTCTTGCAATGTGTCATTTGGCAAAGTCTCAGCTGAAATGCAGCTGGAGTCAGGGCTGAAGACCCAAAGGCCTCCAATGAAGCTGGAGAAACCCCAGAAGGTCTCTGCGGTGGGGTAGAGAGAAAGAAACTGCTCCAGAAAGGGGATGAAACTCACCTAAGCTCAGATCCATCCTTGGAGAAGCCCTGTTTCTCCCTTGTGGGACAGGATGTCCAGTCTCCCTGGACTACTGCTTCCCATTCCATGCTTGGCTGCTTCCTCCAATCCCCAGGTGCACCCAGGATTAACCAAGTTTTGCTCACTCCAACAACAACAACAAAACCCTCTCCTGATTTTCCTTTCCTCTTTTTGATGGGGCAGTTTTGCAGCAAACTGGACTGCTCAGATGCAGGGTTACCAGCTCTGACACAGCAATGGGGACAACAGGACCTGTCTGTTCCAAACAGCAGTCCACCATTAAAGCAGGTCAGGTATGACATGAATCTCTGTGTCTAAGATGGTTAGCAGCTGGACTCAAAGATCTTAAAGGTCTTTTCCAACCCAAACAACTCTGTGGTGTGCTCTTGGTCCACAAAGCCTGGGCTGCATCCAAAGCAATGTGCTCAAAAGGCCAAAGGAGGTCATTCTGCTCCTCTGCTCAGCTCTAGTAAGAGCCCATCTGCAGGACTGGGCTCAGCTTTGTAGTCCTCAGCACGAGAAGGACATGGACTTGTTAGAACAGCTCCAAATGAGGCCACAACAATGATCCAAGGGCTGGAACCTCTCTGCTGTGAGGACAGGGTGAGAGAGTTGGAATTGTTCGGCCTGAAGAGGGGTCCCAGGAGACCTTATTGCAGCCTTTTAGTACTCAAAGGGAGCTGTAAGAAAGCTGGGGACAGAATTTTTATCAGGGCCTATTGTGACAGGACAAGAGGTGATGGTTTGAAACTAAAAGTAGGAGATTTAGACTAGACAGAAGGAAGAAATGTTTTACACCCAGGGTAGTGAGACACTGCCAGCTTACCCAGAGAGGTAGCAGAGGCCCCATCCCTGGAAGCCTTCCAGATCAGGCTGGGGCAGTCTGATCTAGTTGAAGATGTCCCTGCTGACTGCAGGGGAATTGGACTAGATGACCTTCAGAAATCCCTTGCAGCCCAAACTGTTGTATCATTCTATGACTCTAAGATGCAGTGCATTGATCCTGGTAATTTCCAGGTTTCCTGCTGGATTAATTCCCAGTTAAGAGCAAAGAGAACAACCTTTAAGGAAAGAGGCAAAAAGGAAGGGCTGGAGTCCACCTCTTCTATCACAAATTCATTGTCTGCTAGAGCAAAGGATGGAGGGGGCTGGATGAGGACAAATAATTCCTCAGGAAGAAAATTTTGGAGTTGTCTTCTGCCTCTTGCATCAGCCAAGGGAAAAAAAAAAAAACCAAACCAAAACAACAAAGCCTTTATAGCGTGGCCCAGAAGTCCACTTGGCTGCATTCACTAATGAGGTAGGGAAGGTGGGGAAAAGGGAACATTATTGGAAAGCAAAACAAGCTGCACAGGTTATAGAATCATAGAATGGTAAGGTTGGAAGGGACCTCAAAGATCATCCAGTTCCAATCCCCTGCCATAGGCAGGGACACCTCCCACTAGCACAGCTCACTCAAGGCCTCTTCCAACCTGGCCTTGAACACCTCCAGGGAGGGAGCAGCCACAACCTCCCTGGGCAACCTGTGCCAGTGTCTCACCACCCTCACTGCAAACAACTTCCTCCTAACATCCAGTTTAAATCTTCCCTCTGCCAGTTCAAACCCATTGCCCCTTGTCCTGTCATTGCAAGACCTTGTAAATAGTTGAGATAGAGGCCCATACATCTTCCAGACACAGAAAGAAATATAAATGAAATTTTAAAAGAAAAAGAGAGATTTGGCTCTTTCTTTAAATACTTGGGGGGCTCCAAGAGGCAACTGGGATCACAGCTCCACAGCAGATCACTCTGGAGCACCAGGATGCTCCTGAATTGCTGCTGCAAGAAAAAAAAAGGCTTCAGAGAACTTTTTTTTTTTTCTTCTCCCATTAATTATTTTGCAGAAATAGGAATCAAGTGCAGGCCTAGCAGCAATGAGACTCATCCAGCATGGTCTCTCTCAGGCTGAGTCCAAATGTGCTCCACGGATGCAATCGCACCTCCAGATCCCATACACCACTGTGAGCAGGCAGCAAAACTGGCTTAAACCAGCCTGTGGCCAGAGACTACTAATCCCTGAACTTGCAAGTTTGCAGCCCTCACATGATAAAGGAACTACTGCTGACAAACACAGCATTTCTGCCCTCTTTATTTTTTTTTTTGTGGTGTAAATGCATTAAAAGTAAAGCTCACCCAGGCTTTTGCTCTGCCTTACCTACAGGAAGGGACCCCCCACATGCCTACAGCAAGGAGCTGTGTTCACCCCTCTATAAAGCTCATTAAATCAATTAATTCCTCCTCACAAAGGAGTTTTGGTGTCAGTGGTAAATGAGACTTTAATTCCTTCTGGCAAAGGAGTTCTGGTGTTAGTGAGAATTAGACTTTTCTGATCTGACCCTTTTGCTGTTTGCTGGTTTGGGGCATGTTCTGCAAACAGTGGTCCTGGTTTTATGCTTTGTGGCTTCAGGCAGAGCAGAGCTAATGAGGATCCAAGAAGTATCTGCTAGTGATGTTTGATCCTGCATTTGCTGAGGCTGGCTTAGTGGGGAGATCAGTGGAGTGTCAGTGACAGCAGGATGAGAATGAATCTCTTTGGCTCGTCTAAATTCAGCTTGGTTTCATGGAGCCCTCCTTTGGGTGAGAAGTTAGCACCCTTCACTTCATCATGATGGTTTAATCAGTGGGAAGTGCAAAGCTGCTTGGACAGCAGAGCCATCCCCAATTATCCATCAGGATAACCCAGTCCTTGCCTGCTCCCCATTGAGAATGTGGCTTCAGACCTTATGGCTCACTAAGAGTTAGGGTTCAGTCTGGAGAAGAGAAAGCTCCCAGGAGACCTAATTGTGGCCTTCCAATATCTGAAGGGGACCTACAGGAAAGCTGGAGAGGGACTTTTTAGGCTGTCAGATAGTGATAGGACTGGGGGGAATGGAGCAAAGCTAAAGGAGAGAAGATTTAGATTAGGCATTAGGAAGAAGTTCTTCACCATGAGGGTGGTGAGAGGCTGGAACAGGTTGCCCAGGGAGGTGGTAGAAGCCCCTTCCCTGGATGTTTTTAAGGCCAGGCTGAATGTGGCTCTGGGTGACCTGATCTAGTGTGAGATGTCCCTGCCCATGGCAGGGGGATTGGAGCTGGATAATCCTTGAGGCCCCTTCCAACACTGACAATTCTGTGATTCTGTAAAGAGACAGTGAGGGCTGGAACAGGACCTAAAATCAGAATCTATGCCCCTGAAGTCCTTCTGGCTGATGAGATTTTTCCTGATTTTATAGAAATCCCCTGAAAGGACCTCAAATGTCATCTGGTCCAACCTTTCTTGGGGAACAAAAACATGATTTAAGCAGACTGGGCAACAATCAGTTCAGCTGAACCTTCCAAGTGTCCAATGCTGGGAAAGTGTCCAGTGTTAGGAACATTATGCTGCAGATACCTGGATACTTGTTTCTTTGGTTTCATTTTCTTGCTCAGTGGGGAAAATCAGAAGTGAATCAGAACTGAAAGGAGAGGGGAGAAAGGAAGGAGAGGGGAGAAAGGAAGGAGAGGGGAGAAAGGAAGGAGAGGGGAGAAAGGAAGGAGAGGGGAGAAAGAAAGGAGAGGGGAGAAAGAAAGGAGAGGGGAGAAAGAATGAAAGAAAAGAAAAAAAAAAGAAAAAAAAATCCTCTATGACTTCCTTTCTGCTTCAATGATTTCTAATAATGATTATAAAAGTATCTCCTTCATTTTCAGTCCAGAGCCCCACCAGAAAGCAGGGCCAAAGAAGTTGTTAGCAAGCAATTAACCCACTAGTATCATGGATCTACATTACCAGGCTGTAGAGCAAAATTGACGGAGCTAGAGAATGGTTAGACTTGATGATCTCAAAAGCCTTTCCCCCCTCCCAACCAAAACACTTCCATGATTCTGTTAAAACCCAATAGGCACCAAGCTAGGGCTGGAAAGAAGAAGACATCTCTCCTGCCTCATGGCTGAGACATGGCTGTATTGAAGCCAGACCATGCTGGGAGATGTGATGGGGATGGGTGGGATCAGGAGAGGATTTATTGTCTCTGACCTGTGGGTCACCAGGGATCACAGGAAGTAGCCAAGACAAGCAGATTTTGAGCCAGTGGTTTATTTTCTCTGTGGGGTGCTTTTTCCCCCTTCAAGAGATTTCAGGACACAAAACTGCCATGAGCAGAGCTGAGATGCTGCTCCTGTATCCAGACAAGAACCACCCCACTCTATATGATGTCTGTCTTTAGAATCATAGAATCATAGAATGGTAAGGTTGGAAGGAGACCTGAAGGATCATCTAGTTCCAACCCCCTGCCATAGGCAGGGACACCTCCCACTAGAACAGGTCACTTAACGCCTTGTCCAGTCTGACCTTGAACACCTCCAGGGAGGGAGCAGCCACAACCTCCCTGGGCAACCTGTGCCAATGTCTCACCACCCTCACTGCAAACAACTTCCTCCTAACACGCAGCCTAAATCTCCCCTCTGCCAGTTTAAACCCATTGCCCCTTGTCCTGTCATTGCAAGCCCTTGTCAACAGTCCCTCCCCAGCCTTCCTGTAGCCCCCTTCAGACACTGGAAGGCTACTCTAAGGGCTCCTGGAAGCCTTCTCTTCTCCAGGCTGCAGAGCCCCCAACTCTCTCAGTCTGTCTTGAATCTCACCAAAAAAAAAAAAAAAAAAACCAAGGAATTTCAGTTGTGGGTAACCAGAATAGATGAGAAAGGGGAAAAAAAAAATCAAGACATCATTCCTCATTTTCCCCAGATCTGTGTTATCTCAATTCTCTTTTCTCAGCTCCAAACATACAGTGACTGCTGAGCCAAACCCACAATGATTCACCAGCATCCCACCCATCCTCTCCATCCTTCAGGGAGACTTTTGTAGACAGCACAGGAGGTGGGAGAGATAAGATTAGCAAGACCAAAGCCAAATTTCTAAGCATCAGAAGCAGTGCACAATCCCAAAGCCAAACCTGAGCAGCCCCTCAACCTGCTGCCATGCAGGCTGCAGAGAGGACCCGTGGCATTGATCTAGAGAGAACCCAGCACCTCATGGAATGGCCTGGGCTGGAAGGGACCTCCAAAGGTCATCTAGACCAACCCCCCTCTGCAGTCAGCAGGGACATCCTCAGCTAGATCAGGTTGCCCAGAGCCCTGTCGAGTCTCACCTTGAATATCTCCAGGCAAGGGGCCCCAGGCTACCTCTCTGGGCGACTTGTTGCAGTATTCCAGCACCCTCATGGTAAAGAACTCCTTCCTCCAAACCCTACAGCTTCACACTGAGGGTTTGTATTCAAACATGTGATAGCCCTTGCTCAGCTGAAACAGCCTCTGCTCTGTTTATTTCCTTAATGTAGAGAAGAAATGGAGAGACCTCTTTAGAAAAGAAGCAGAGAGCCCTATTAAAATAATCTTTGCTCCAACTGTTCATGTCACAAATCCCATCTGCTGTGCAAGAGGCTGCTGGTAATTCATCATCCCCAGTGTTTAAACAGCTAATAGTTGATTCCACTTGTGCAGGCTCCCTCCTCCAGCATCCCTCATCTCCTCCTCTCCCCAAGGAAGAAATCAAGGTGCATTTTGGGCTCTGACAGCTCACAGGAGGAATTCCAGCTGGTTTACACCCATGGCTGAAACATGGACACTCTGTGCCACCCCAAGAGCTGTGTGCCTTGAAATGCCACACACCTTGGAAGCAAACAGCAGCCCAGCTCCAGGGAGTTTTGCCTTGAGTGAGCAAAAAGTTGGTGCCACCTTTGGAAAGTTAGGAGTTAAATCGCCACCACACCAGGGGTTTGCACAAAAATCCCCTTCCCTGCTCAGACCAGGAAGCTGTCAGGTTAAAAAGTGATTTTATCTGGGATAGGAATAGTCTCCCATGGCTTTTGAAGGCAATTTTGCTCACCAGTCTCATGCTGAGTTGTGCTTGTGCCCAGTGGGGGCGTTCCCAAAAGGAAATGAGGTTTGCCAAGCCTCTGGAGTGGCTGCAGGCAGGGGCATCACAGAAGGTTAGGGGCTGGAAGTGACCTCAAAAACTCATCCAGTCCAACCCCCCTGCCACAGCAGGATCACCTAGACCAGATCACATAGGAACACATCCTGGCAGGTCTGGAATATTTCCAGAGAGGGAGACTCCACAACCCCCCTGGGCAGCCTGTTCCAGTCTTCTGGCACCTTCACAGGGAAAAAAATCGTCCTCATGTTTCCATGGAACTTCCTATGCCTCAACTTCCACCCATTGCCCCTTGTCCTGGCACTGAGCATCACCCAGCACAGCCTGGCTCCAGCCTCTGGGTACTCACCCATCTTTACAAGCATGAATGAGGTCACACCTCAGGCTTCTCCAAGCTAAAGAGCCCCAACTCCCTCAATCTGTCCTCATAAGGAAGCTGTTGCACTCCATCATTTTTGTGGCTCTGCACTAGACCCTTTCAAGCAGTTCCCTGAGCTCCTTCTTGAGCTAGGAGGCCCAAACTTGGAAGGTAAGCATGGGGGCAGCCATGGGACCTCCTTGCAGCACTGGGCTGGGATTCACAGCACTCAGTGGGAGCAGAGGGGACATGAACATCGAGGTCTCACAGTTTGCCCCTGGCAGGATGACTCAGACTGGGAGCCTCAGCAGGCACCCAGGGTTGCCAGCAGCCCAGGAAGTGCAGGGTCAAACAAGGTGCCCAGAAGGATTGCAGGGCCTCAGGGTTTCCTGTGCGACCTGCTTTAGCTGAACTCGCTCTGCCAGGGGGTGGGGGATTGGACTTGATGGTCTCCAGAGGTCCCTTCCAAACCCTAGCATTCTCTGATTTTGAAATTCTGTGGTTCTCCTGCTCCAGCATCACCCAAGAGTGAGAAACCCAAATCCTTTTACCTCCAATGACCCCCTGCTCCCCATCCTCCTCTCTCCGCTTTATAACCATGAGCAATTCCAGGAACAGGAGGTTTTGTTATCCCAGCACTCACCCAGCGTAACAGAGACCTCATCTCAGCCAGGAACACAAATATTGTCTTAATCACCTCAAACTCAGCCTGAGTAAGACCTTTATCAGAAACCCAGAGACACGCCCCAGGAAAGGAGGCCTCCTGCTGCAGAGGAGCTGTCAGAGAATCACTGAATGGTCAGGGCTGGAAGGGACCTCAAGGATCATCCAGTTCCAACCTCCCCCTGCCACGGGCAGGGACACCTCACAGTAGAGCAGGTCACCNAATCCCCTCCCTTGCCCTGCAAAGTCTTGTAATGACAGGACAAGGGGCAATGGGTTTAAACTGGCAGAGGAGAGGTTGAAACTAGGTGTTAGGAGGAAGTTCTTTACAGTGAGGGTGGTGAGACACTGGCACAGGTTGCCCAGGGAGGTTGTGGCTGCTCCCTCCCTGGAGGTGTTCAAGGCCAGGTTGGAGGAGGCCTTGAGTGACCTGTTCTAGTGGGAGGTGTTCTTGCCTATTGCAGGGGGTTGGAACTGGATGAGCTCTGAGGTCCCTTCCAACCTTACCATTCTATGATTCTATAAGTGCCCATTCCTCTGTACTTGGCACTGGTGAGGCTGGACTGTGAAAACTGGGTTGAGCTCACTACAAGAAGGACATTGAGGTAGTGGAGCATGTTCACAGAAGGGCAATGAAGCTGATGAAGGGTCTGAAGAGCAAGTTTTGTGAGAACTTGCTGAGGGCTGTTTGGCATGGGGAAAAGAAGGATGAGGGGAGACCTGTTCGCTCTCTACGGCTCCCTGAAAAGAGGTTGCAGTGAGGTGGGGATCAGTCTCTTCTCCCTGGTAACAAGCAGTAAGAGAAGAGGAACCGGCCTCAAGTTGTACCAGGGAAGGTTCAGGTTGAGCATTAGGAACAATTTCTTCCCCAAAAGGGTTGCCATGCCCTGGAACAGGCTACCCAAGGTAGTGGTGGAGTCCTCATCCCTGGAGGGATTTAAAATCCGTGTGGATTTGGTGCCGAGGGACACGGCTTAGTAGTGACCTGGCA
The DNA here is from genome assembly GCA_013399055.1 of Ramphastos sulfuratus. NCBI lineage: Eukaryota > Metazoa > Chordata > Aves > Piciformes > Ramphastidae > Ramphastos > Ramphastos sulfuratus. The sequence goes on along the minus strand of WBNM01011904.1, from coordinate 13,584 downwards.
GTGCTGGGTTAATGGCTGGACTTGTTGATCTGAAAGATCTTTTCCAACCTAAATGGTTCTGTGATTCTATGTTTTATGAACCAGTGGTGGCTGCACATCAGCTGTCCAAACATCATACCTTGGTCACAATGCTCTGCCTGGTTCCAGCAAGCAGAAGCAGCTGGCACTGGCTGAAGTCACGCAAAAAAGCAGAGAGAAGAGAAATTCACCCCAGTGAGACTGTGGCTGGGCAATGCCTCCAACCCTGGGAGGAGGATTTTAAGAAGGCTCCATGTGGCTTTAGCTGTTTGGAATGCAGCAGCTTCAAACCTCCCTTCTCCTACAAGCCCTGTGGAGCTGCTGGCCTCAATAAGGCTGGGCAAAGAGGAGGCAACATTTGACTTGGGTGCCCCTTGGAGCTGCTCCAGCCAACCCAGGGCTTTTTATTTATTTTCTTGGTTTGGTTGGGTTTGGTTTGTGTGGGTTTTTTTCATGCACAATAATCTCTAGCCCTTGCTGCTGCCTGTGGTTCTCAGCATGCAGCTGCGTCCACCAAGGAGATAATAAATACAATCCTGGCCATTATTGTTGCAAACAGCACAGCTGGTGGCTCCCATCTCCTTCCCCTCCCAGTCTTTCTTCCTCCCCTCCTGCAATAATTCTTGCAGTGTGACACTGTGAACAATGAATGCTAGCAAAACCACTCAGTGGAGCATCAGCCATGGCTTCAGGAGCTTCTCAACCCCCAGCAAAGCATGTGAGACATTTACTATGCCTGGTGGGTCTCCTGTGAGATTTGGGAAGGAGAGATTTGGAGAGGGGAACGGGGTCTGGGTAATGCTGACAAAAGGTTTAGCAGCAGGGCATTGTCCCCACTATGGTTCCCAGGCCAGAAGATGCTTCACTGCCCCAGTGATGTGATGGCATGGTATGTTCTTTGCTCTTTGCCTCCCTTCTTTGCCCCAGGATCATAGAATCATAGAATGGTAGGGTTGGAAGGGATCTCAAGGATCATCTAGTTCCAACCCCCTGCCATAGGCAGGGACACCTCCTACTAGGACAAGTCACTCAAGGCCTCATCCAACCTGGCCTGGAACACCTCCAGTTTCCCTCTCCATAGCTTAAGATTGCCTAACCCCAGGGCTCAGAAGTGTTCATTCCATGTGAGGATGGGGATACCACTCTCAGGTTCAAACCCCACCAGTTTAAGTGGAAATGGAGCACAAGCCAAGATGCCCTGATCCCACTCAGCATAGAAGCCTTCAGGCCAATGCTGCCACAGCTGGTCCAGCTAAATGCCACCAGAGTTCTTATGCACTGTGTTCAGCTCCCTCCTTGCCTGGACACTCTGGGACACCAGGCCTGCTTTGCCCTCTGCAAAATGGGCAGCCAAGCTGGGGGACAGGGAAGGGGACATCTGGGGAGGTGGCTGGAGAGAAGTATCTAAACACTTCTCAAATCAGTATTTGTGGACTCTGAAGCACAGCTGCAATCTCAGTGTTTGCCAACAGTAAGTTGGCCTCTCCAATGACCTCTGGCCACCCATGCTGCCCACCTCCCCTAGATCCATCCTGTCCCTGTCCCCTTGTTTGGGTGCAGTTCTGTGGCACTTCTGACATGCCATCCAGCTGCCAGTCAACCAGGATGCACACAACCACCTTCTTTTACCTTTTAACCCAATATTAAGCCACCTTCTAACCCCTTTTGACCTAATTTCACTGGCTGGCAGAGCAAGACTTGCCCAGTTACAGCAGCTTCATGTATGTCCTCTATGGGCTACATGGTGAGGGGCCTCTTGCATCCTACTCCTTCCCCCAAACCCAGGGAAAGCAACCAGGCACCCTGTTGTGAACACAGAAGATGGGCCACTACTATGGGACATTAAAGGACAGCATTAAAAAGCAATGCTCTCTTCCAATGCATGAGACCTGCTAGGTTCAGAGCTACCCTGTGATCTTCTGAGTTGGTGGACTCTTGCAAGAGGTTGCAATGCTCCAATCCTGAGTAGATAAAGAAGCTGCACCTTGGGTGGGAACTGAGCCTTTGCACTGGGATTGAAGGGCTTTGGAGGAAGGGTCTCCTCTGTCCTGCTGGTTGAAGCCTGGCTTTGCTGTCTCCCCTGATACAGACATCTCATTCTCAAGGCTGGGAGGAAAATTAGTAATTTGGGGGTCAGGGATGTGTCCTGCCTCACTTGGAGTGCTCTGCATGCTTTTGTCACTTCAGATGTGATGAGAGTGAGGAGTCACATCTAGTTTGACGCATCTGCCACATCAGGGTTTTGCCTTTAAGTCTGCTTTTCCTCATGAGGGTTCTCTTATCCAAAGCCCCCCAAAAAGAAAAGGTCCTTATTTCTCTCCCCACCCCTGGGTTTGAGCTGCCAGGCACAACCCAGGAGAAAGGAGAAGGTTCAACATCACAGATACACGGACAATAACAACAAAAAAAAAGCAGGAGGGGAGGAAAGGGGAAGGAGAAGAAAACCCAGGGATGCTGGCACTCAGCTGTTACACACAGCACATGGCCCTCTGCTCAGCCACAGCAAAGATAAAGTGCTTAGTTTGTTGGTTTTTTTCCCCAGTTTGCCACTGTTGCAACAGGCAGATTTCCAGCCTGGTTCATGCAACTTAGGAATGTCCCATGCTAAGGCAGCCAGGTTGGTTTAATCTCTTGCAGTGTCTGTAAGCAAGGTGTGGGGGAGGGCAGGCTGGTTCTCAGAGCTCATATTTCCTTCCCTCCCTGCTCCACATCTTAAATACTCCAAGAGGGAATGATGGAAACTCCCAGAAACATATATACACATACACACACACATATATATATATATACACACTCATATATATATATATATACACACATATATATACATATACACTCCTATATATATATATATTATATATACACACACATATATATACACATTCCTATATATATTATATATACACATATACATACATACACACATACATACATATATAGATACATACATATATAGATAATACACACACACACACACACACACATACCTAAATTACATTACAAATTGAAATGTGAGGACTTCCCTGTAACAAATGGCTGAGCTCTTCATACATTCCCCTTGATAGGTCCAGGTGCCAAGTTTTAAGACAAGAAGCAGCTTGCTCCAGCCAGCCTTTATCTCTTCCCAACCCTCAACATCTCCCACGTTCGGAAGTTTCTTTTGATAGCCTGCCAGGCAGCCAGCACTGCGGCTTCCGAGCACAGCCCTGGGGGTGCTGGAGGGTCAGGAGGGCTGCTGGACAAGAATGCCTTGTCTTATCCTGCCCTCCAGCCTCTGCTTCTCCCCATCACCAAACAGGGAGAAGAGATTGAAAGTGGAGGTTAAAAAAAAAAAAAAAAAAAAAAAAAAAAAAAAGCAAAAGCAGTTAGGGATGGAGGGAAAACTCTGAACCGCTGGAAGATGCTGGCTCACCTTTTATTCCCAGCTCTGTCTCACTTCAGTGTGACCCACACTGCTGTCCACTGCAGGGCTGAGGGTCCACGGGATGCTTCCTCCTGTATCCAAAAGAAAATAATAAAAAGCACGCCAAAGACTTTGGTTATTTGTCGTTTCACAGCTCTCTCCTCCCGATTTCCTCCCATTCAATGCCGTACTTAATCCTAAATTCGATTCCTTGCGTTCAGTCCTAAAGCACAGATCCTCACTCCAACCCTGCAGCCTTCCCTGCCAGTCCACCTCCCCGTCAGAGAATAACGTCCCCTGGGATGTCTGTCACGTCCTCCGGGCATTCTGTAATTGCTCCCCGCTGCCTCTGCCAGCAGCTGCTCCGATTCATTCACAAACCAGCAGCGTCTCCCCGCAGCACGCCCGCTCCGGGATGCCGCAAGGGAAAACCCGTGCCCGGCTGCTGCCACCCAGCCTCCTACCTACCCTGCTTCTGAGCGGCGCTCACCTCACGTACCCACCACCTCCACGCAGGGATCCCGCATCGGAAGAGCCACAAGAGACGACTGAGCACAGGTCAGGGCCTCGCCGAGCCTTTTATAACCCACATGCCAGCAAGCGCCTCCCATGCCCTCTCTGGGACAGGGACTGGCTCCACGGCTCACGAAGGGACAGGAGCTGTCCCCACGCCAGGACCACGGCAAACGCTAACCCACTTCGCCTTCGCTGCTCTGGGCTACCGGTGGCGAGCAGCCAGCCAAGTATAGACTGCAAATCCTCCCAGGGACATACCAGGCTCCCACCGGTCCTTCCGAGCATCTAAGACATCCAAGGTGCTCCTTATTCCCAGCAAGGCGTCGATCTAAACCCTGCCTCTCGTCCCGGCATTCCCGGGCTGCGCTCAAGCCCCGCACGCCGCCCGGCGAGCTTCGGAGCGGCGATCAATGCAATATTTCAGCGCAACGCCAGCGAGCAGCGCCGGCTGCTCTCCGCAGAGCCAATGGCACAGTGTCCACCCAGACAAGTTTCCTACTGTAACTTCAGTGAATGCAGTTATTCAGCCTCACAGCAGCTGATTTATCATGGCAGACACCCGGGGAAACCTCGCAACTGGGAGCTGGGCTCGGCGGCTCTGGCCGCGCTCTCCTCACCTCCCTCCCCCGCCCCGGTGCCGCCGGATTGCGTTAGCTTAACCGCGGCGGAGAGCGGCGGTTAACGGCGGCAGTGCCTCTTCCCCAAAAGACACAGCCCTCACCTCCTCTTCTCTCCCAAGCTTTCCCAAATGCCGAGCAGAGGAGGAAAGTTGGTTGTGCCTTTTGTTTTCCGGCGAGCTGGCACGTGTTGTGGTTTTACTGGGCTAATAAAGCCGCCGCGGTCTGCGCCTTTTAATGACTGCAGCATTAATAACAAGTTTCCATGGAGCTGCCTAAAAGTTTACAGGGTGTGTGCGTTATCAGGGGAACCCCGTACTTTCTGACCTCCCGCTTCAGAAGTCACAGACAGCAGCTGGCTTGTAGGTTTGGGTGGGTTTAAATTGGTTTTGGTTGTGTTTTTTTGTTGGTGTTTTGTTTTGGTTTTGTGTTTTTTGTTTGTTTTTTTTTTTTTTTTTAATTTATTGTTTCCCCCCTTGCAATAACAGAACAAATAAACCCTGGTTTGCTTTCTCTCCTTCCTTCCCACCTCTCCAAACACACCTTCCCCTCCAGCTTAAGCCGTTTGCAGGCATGGGAAATTCCCTGGCAGGGATCTTTTGCTCTGGAGTACAGGCAGAGCGGACCCCCCGGCTGCACCTTCCAGCCTCTTCAATCCATCCAAGCGATCTCCTTTATAGCTTCCAGCGCCTTCACTCCATCGTGGCTACCCTCTCTATATGTTTCTAACCTTTTCACCCCCATCCAGGCAACCCTCTTTATGCACTCCCAGCCTCTTCACCCCATCCAGGCAACCACTTCTCTACACCTTTCAGCCTCTTTACCCTATCCAGACCACCGTCTCTATACATTTCCATCCCCTTCACCCCCATCCGGACAACCATCTTTATACCTTCCAGCCTCTTCGATTCCATCCGGATGAGCCTCTGCATACATTTCTAACCTCTGCACACCATTCAGACGACCCCCACTACACCTTCCATCCTCTTCACTGCATCCAAGCAGTAACCTCCCACCCCACCTTTCTCCTTTCCCTCCTTACCTTGGGCAAACTGCAACCCCTTGCGAGCTTCCCAGCACCAGAACTCGACAGGGAGAAAAAAAAAAAAAGCCTCTCTCTCTTTCTCTCTTTTCTCCCAGACCGCCGTGCTGGTAGGGGAGGGACAGGGAAAGGGAATGGGGAGGGGGGAGAGGAGGGGAGACAGGGAGCCCTGTGTGAAATCAAAGCCCCGAAGCCGGGCACGGGAGGCGGTGCGGAGCCTCCAGCTGCTGCTCGGATTACTTTGCAGCCGTGGCAATCCCGAGCACTCTCCAAACCACCATTGCACCGCGGGGAAGGAGGAGAAGGAGAAGAGGAGATACCGGCTGGACACACTTCAAATCCCCTCCCAACCCTATCCCCGATCCTCCTTTCCCTGGCTGCATTCTACCGGAGTGAGGGAAACAGGACTGGGGGCTCGGGCCCCAAAATTCTTCCAGAGGAAGGAGAAAAAGAAGTTTATTCTCACCCAAAACCTACGTGATCCCCCCATAACCCCACCCGAGGTGGTTCGCAGATGCCCCCTCCCCACCTGGCACCAGCAGTCGCTGAGCTCCTACGCCAAGGCAAAACTCATCACACACGCAAAGTTTCCCCACTCGAAGGTTTGGGGTGGGATGTCCCCAGCAGACACCGCCAGGGCTGGCCCTTGAGCGTCCCAGGTTACCCAGGCTGGGGATGGGGAATGTTGGGGAGGGACTCACCGAGGCCAGGGTCGGTTCCCACGGCGGGGAGCGGGAGCAAAGCTGGGGACCGAGTGTCCCCTTCTTGCCTCCTCCTCCTCGTCCCAGGCTTGCAGCTGGCCGGGCAAACGGGGCTGCCCCTTTTCCTCGCAGGAGAGAGGGAGGAGGGAGCTCAACAGATGGCTGCACACAAGGGAACATCTGGGAGGAGGAGGAGGAGGAGGAGGAGGAGGAGGAAGAGGAGGAGGAGGAGGAAGGAGGAGGAGGAAGGAGGCAGGAGGAGGCGCTCGGCTGTGCCACTCCTGAGCTGGCAGACACTCCTCCCATTATGGGGGAAAGAGGGGGGGGTGTCAAGCTGGCTTTGAACACAAACACTCCCCCTCCCCACCAAGGGTAAAATCTTTTGTTGTCTGTTTGCTTTCTCAGGGATCAATGCAGGGCTGACACCACAGCACAGCCTTGTTTCCAGCCCTGACCTCTGCAGGAAGGGATTTGCTGGAGTGGGTCCTATTCCTGAAGACCACCTGAACACAGCTTTCCAGGTGTATAGGCACAGCTCCCAGACGTGAGGCAGGACAAGGGAGCACTAAGGTGGGTGACAAGCTGGATGTGAGCTGGCACTGTGTGCTCACAGTCCAGAAGCCAACCCCGTCCTGAGCTGCATTCCCAGCAACATGGGCAGCAGGTGGAGGGAGGGCATTCTGCCCCTCTGCTCTGCTAAGACCCCACCTGCAGTGCTGGGTCCAGCTCTGGAGTCCTCAGCACATGGTGTGACATGGACCTGTTGGAGAGGACCCACGATGATTGGGAGGGGGGAGGACTGGAACCCCTCTGCTGTGAGGACAGGCTGAGAGAGCTGGGGCTGCTCAGCTTGAAGAAGACAAGCCTTCAGGAGGACCTTCCTGTGGCCTTTCAATGCTTAAAGGAAGAAGGGGACAACCTTTTTATCAGGACCTGTTGTGACAAGACAAGGGGTGATGGTCTTAAAGAAGGAGATTCAAACTAGATACAGGGAAGACATTTCTTACACTGAAGGTGGTGAGGCACTGGCCCAGCTTGTCCTGAGAGTTGGTAGGTGGCTCCATCACTGGAAACCTTCCAGGTCAGGTTGCTTGAGACTCTGAGCAACCTTCTCTAGTTGAAAACATCCCTGCCCATGGCAGGGAGGCTGGGCTAGATGATCCTGACAGATACTTTCTATCTCAAACCATTCTATGACTGATTCTGTGAGGTCTCAGCGATGCTAGCAGGCAGGAGATTTTGGCTTCTAAATCATGTGGTTCAACCCCTGAAATATAGGAAAAGGGCAACAGAACAGGAATTTTTTAAAAAGAAGAAGAAAATGCAAGTAGTAATCCACAGTTTGGGGCACAGAGAGCCTGGATCCCTTCACAGTAGGATGGCCATTTTCTGGGGCTCCTCCAAGCAGGCTGCACCAGAATTTATTGACTGTGAAGTGTAATGGCCTGGGAGAGGCTCAAGTTGTGATACTGGTACTGGAAAAAGAAGCAAGAGACAGGCCCCACACTCTGTGGGTGCTTGATCCTTAAAATGTCTTAGCTAGGAAGGTACAGTCAGGCCCCTGTGTTTACCTGGTGCTTGAAGTGTGCTGCATGCCCCATACTGATGACCCAAGTTTGCTCAGACTGTGGCCATCAAGAAGGTATATTGCTGAGATTTGCATTTAGCACCACTTTGGGATGAGAAGGTGGAGGAAAGGATATTGCTCTGCTCTGCTGCTTTCTCCAAGCACATCATAGAATCTTAGAATTGTTTGGTGAAGACCTCTAAGATCTTCAGGACCATTGATACACCACCACCATACTCGCTAAAGCATGTCCTGAAGTGCCATGTCCACACCTCCCTGGGCAGCCTGTTGCAATGCCTTCACCACTCTTTCTGTAAAGAAATTTTTCCTAATATCCAATCTAAGCCTCCCCTGGCACAATTTCAGGCCATATGATCACTCAACAACCCTCCTGAAGATTTACAGGGTGACCCTCCCCAGGTTCCCAACTCATTAGAGGGATTGGGGATCAAGGCAGAAGACACCAGGGGCATAAAGTCTACAAGAGTTGGGGCTCTGCAGCCTGGAGAAGAGAAGGCTTCCAGGAGACCTTAGAGTAACCTTCCAGTATCTGAAGGGGGCCTACAGGAAGGCTGGGNTACAAGCAGATCTAGACACAATAGCACAATAGACAGGAGTATACAAGTTAAAGGTAATACAGAAACACAATCCCCCTCCCAGAAATCAGAGACCCCAGGAGGGGCTCCCAACCACCCTTGCACCTTCTTTCCACCCCTCTACCTTACCCCAGGGTCTGCCTTCCGTGCAAGGTGAGCTTGGAGGATCAGCCAGGGTGGATAGAAGGAAAGTGGTTAGTTAGGTTAGCAGAGAGGCCAGAAGCTCCCAGGGAGACAGAGATGAGGCTCTCTGTGTGTATCTTATCCATATTTGTGTTCTTGTTTTTATACATCTCAGCAAGCCTATGAGTGAAGCAGACATCACCACTGCTTGCTTTTTACAGCCTATAATATAATTTTCTCCATTAAAGTATTCCAATTAGCCTCCTAACCAGCACACCATGTTTCAGAAGTGCTTCTTGGGAACCATCACCAGACTCTGAGAACTCTGCCAAGGAGGGGACAAGCAGCCCCAGGGGAGAATCATGGAACCATAGAATGGTAGGAGTTGGAAGAGACCTCTGGAGATCATCAAGTCCAACCCCTTAGGCCAAAGCAGGATCACCTGGGGCAGGCCACACAGGAACAAGCCCAGAGAGGTCTTGAAAACCTTTAGAGAAGGAGACTCTACAACCTCTCTGGTCAGCCAGCTCTAGGGCTCTGGCACCCTTACAGGAAAGAAGTTTTTCCTTACATTGAAGTGGAACTTACTGTGTTCCAGTTTGTGCCCTTGCCCCATCACTGGGCACCACTGAAGAGAGTCTGGCCTCATTCTCTCAACTGCTGCCCTTTAGATATTGATCAGTATTGATCAGATTCCCCTCTCAGTCTTCTCCAGGCTAAACAGAGAAGGAGATGCCACAACTTCTCTGGGCAACCTGTCACAGTAAATAAGTTTTTCTCATGTTCAGGTGGAGCTTCCTGTGTCCCAGAACCAGACAGAGGAAATCTGTGCTCAGGACTCAGCTGAGCCAAGAGCTGTTTTGGGGAAAACCCTGGGAAAAACCCTTAATCTGGCTTGTGATTTTCCATGTGAGGGCTGTGGTGCTATCTCCAGCCTCTCTGCTCTAAGGTCCCAGATCTTTGCACTGTTCATTTTTATAGCTCTGGGGTAGGGGAAGTTGCTAAGCTGGAAGCTTTTGTTTAATTTCCCATTCTGTTCATTTTTCCTGTGCCTCCCATGAGGCTTTTGATAAGTCAGAGTCAGCCTCAGGAAAGCAAAATGCCAGTTTGAAGCTGGTGGAACTGAACTCCCTAGCTGAGAGAAAATCCAGTGGTCAGCACTACCAGGCCTGGTGATTTAAAAGGAAGAACTGAAAACCCCAGACCTGACTTAAACCCTCTGAAGGCCGTTTACATTTTGTTTATTTGAAACCAAACATGAGCCTGCTTTCTGATAGCTGCTGGTGATAGACATGAGAAAACTGTGTCCACAGGAATTTTGTTGCAAAAAACAATCAGTTGAGAGATGTTCTGGCTGAAACCTCTCATGCCGAGAGAGAGATTTTAATAAAATTTCCCCAATTTGATGGAGTTGGCCAAAATTATGCCAGGAAAAGGGCTGAGAATGTAATTCTGGGTGATGTGGGGGTAAGGTTTAGCCCTGGTGTAGTTATGCCAGGGAAAGGGCTGAAACTGTAATGCTGGGTTTACATGATACTTGCTATGCCTTCTGTACTTTTAGATCAAGATACAACAGGATTTTGCCAGGTTGAAACATCAGGAAGCTGAGAGTCAGATCTCTGTGCTGGCCTTCAACTCAGCTTCTTTCCTCCCTTGTTTTCTCCAAGTGTGAAGGTTCTGTCTGTGTTTGTGGCACATTTCTCCATCTCAGCTCTTCACCAGCACAGACACATTTTAACTTTCCTCTCTGACTCTGAAGCCCCAAACAGCATCACTCCAAATAGCCCTTCTATACTGCTTCTGCAGAGGCTCTGATAGATCTGGGCACCACAACCCATCCCCTCCTCTCTCAGTTCTTACAGGACCACACTAGGCCTTCCCCTGACTGCTGAGTCCAGTTCTGGGCTCCTCAATTTAAGAAAGATGTTGAGGTGCTTGAAGGTGCCCAGAGAAGGGCACCAAGGCTGATGAAGGGCNACCTTAGAGTAGCCTTCCAGTATCTGAAGGGGGCTACAGGAAGGCTGGGGAGGGACTATTGACAAGGTCTTGCAATGACAGGACAAGGGGCAATGGGTTTAAACTGGCAGGGGGTAGACTGAAACTGGATGTTAGGAGGAAGTTCTTGGCAATGAGCATGGTGAGACACTGGCACAGGTTGTCCAGGGAGACTGTGGCTGCTTCCTCCCTGGAGGTGTTGAAGGCCAGGTTGGATGAGGCCTTGAGTGACCTGTACTAGTGGGAGGTGTCCCTGCCAATGGCAGGGGGTGGGAACTGGTTGGAAGAGACCTCAAAGATCATCCTTACCATTCTATGATTCTATAGCTGTTTAAAAGGAGGCTGGATGAGGCACTTGGTTCCATGGTTTAGTTGGTTAGAATGTGTTAGGTTGGACTGGCTGATCTTGGAGGTCTTTTCCAACCTGGTTAGTTCTGTGATTCTGACCTCCTGTTCCCAGAAAACACCAGCTCAGTTCCTTGTTTCTTGACAGCTGATAGCATCATGCCTGGTGTGGCTCATTAGAATCCAGACAACTCTTAAGCCACAGTAAAAGTCTCTGAGTCACTCTAAGTTTCTCCAGAATAAACTCTAAGGTACATCAGGCAAAAGGAGTTACAGGGTGAATGAGGATGACATAAGCTGGATTAGCAAGAGCTAGTGTTGGAGTTTTGCCCCATGGTGTTTTGAGTTCCTCCCTGAGATCTCATTTCCCTTCCTCTTATGCAATCCCAGCAAAGGAGGTTTCTCCTGCAACCAAACTGTTGCAAAAAGCTACACAGCCAGATGGGTGCTGTGCAGTCCCTAACTCTGCTCTTCTCCCTGGCTGTTCCTGCAGAGGATAAAAGCCTTCCTGTCCTGCTGTGCAAGCAGTTGCTCGTGAACCCTCTGCTTTGTGGCTGAGAGGGAGCAGATGCTTTAGGAACTCCTCCAGGCTTGATAGGATTTCTCAGAAGGAAGCACCCACAGCAGCAGCCAACTCCATTACTTCTGGATGAGCTCAGTTACTGCAAGAAGACAGAAAGGGGGGGGTGGGGGGGAAAGAGCTGCCCACACTAAAAACACCAGTCCCCACTGGGGAAATGTGGAAGAGGTAGGTCTGTCTTTTGCTCTGTTCTGCTGTAGCAAGTCAGAAATGGAAGTAGAGAACTTCCCTAAGAGGAAAGAATTAATCCTCACCCCCAACATCTGCAGCTCTGTCCATAGCACTCCAGAGAGCTTGGCAGTCTTGGACTCCACTAGTCAAAACCACAGGTTGTCCTGTAGGTCCATCCTCACACTGGCACTGGACCATGTCTTGAGAGTGGAAGTCCACTCATGAGTGACCCACTGCAGTCAGCTTGCTTCATCTGTGTTGATCAATGATCTGCTGGAGAGCAGCCCTGTGGAGAAGGAGCTGGAAATGCTGGTGGCCAAGCAGCTGTCCATGGGACAGCAATGTGCCCTTGTGGCCAAGAAGGGCAGTGGGGTCCTGGGGTGCAGTAAGAGGAGTGTGGGCAGCAGAGCAAGGGAGGCTCTCCTTCCCCTCTACTCTGCCCTGCTGAGACCTCACCTGGAATATTGCATCCAGTTTTGGGCTCCCCAATTCAGGAAGGACAGGGATCGGCTGGAGAGAGTCCAAGGGAGGGCTATGAAGATAATTAAGGAGCTCTGCCCTGTGAGAAAAGGCTGAAGGACCTGGGCCTTTTTGGTCCGACTTAGAGGGGATCTAATCAGTGTTTATAAATATCTGAGGGCTGGGGGTCAACATGGAGGGGACAAACTCTTCTCAGTTATGCTCTGTGATAGGACAAGAGGTAATGGATGTAAACTACAGCACAGGAAGTTCCACCTCAACATGAGGGAGAACTACTTTACTGTAAGAGTAACAGAGCACTGGAACAGGCTGCCCAGAGGCTGTGGAGTCTCCTTCCCTGGAGACTTTCCAGCCCTGTCTGGTTGTGTTCCTGTGCCACCTCAGCTAGATTGTCTGGTCCTGCTCTGGCAGTGGGGTAGGACTCAATGATCTCTGGAAGTCCCTTCCAACCCCTAACATCCTGTGAACCTGTAATGGACTTCTATGGAAACAGTGTCACATCTTTGCTCATCATANCAAGACCTTGTCAATAGTCCCTCCCCAGCCTTCCTGTAGGCTCCCTTCAGATACGGGAAGGTCACTCCAAGGTCTCCTTGAAGCCTTCTCTTCTCCAGGCTGCAGAGCCCCAACTCTCTCAGCCTGTCCTCAGAGCAGAGCTGCTGCAGCCCTCTGAGCATCTTTGTGGCCTCCTCTGGACCCACTCCAACAGTTCCATGTCCTTCCTGTGCTGGGGGCTCCAGAACTGCAGTCCAACCTCCCTGCTAGAGCAAGAATAGACCATAGAATCTAGCTTAGGTCTCACAGCAACACATCCAGACAGGGCTTGAAAGTCTCCAGAGAAGAAGACTCCACAACCACTCTGGGCAGCCTGTGCAAGTGCTCTGTGACCCTTACAGTAAAGAAGTTCTTTGTGTTTTCTTCTCTTTATGTCTGGTGATTGAGCTTGAGCAAGAGGGACAGAGATAAGTTGCTCACTGTTTAACCCCTGTCCCTGCTGGCCCCCTCACCCCAGCTGCTCTACAGCCAGGTGGATTTGATGCTGTTTTGTCTAGTGGGATCTATGGATCGTGACTCAGTCTGAGGAGGCTTTCTTTGCTTCAGTTTGGCCAAAAATCACCAGCAGGAAGGGTCAGCAGCTCCCTCCCCTCGATATTCATAGCCTGACTCAGAGGATAGCATAGACTCATTGAATGCTTTGAGTTATAAGGGGCCTTTAAAGGTCATCCAGCCCAACCTCTCTGCAGTGACCAGGGACATCTTTAACTAGATTAAGTTGCTCAGAGCCCTATTCAGCCTGACCTTGATTCCTTCTGTCCATGGAGGAGGCCCAAGCTCTTATGGCAGTTCTATCACCACACTAAGGCCAAGCACATACTTTTCAGGTATTGTGGAGCCTAGCCAGCATGGCCAGGAGATAGAATCATAGAATG
>WBNM01011903.1:0-10614 GCA_013399055.1 Ramphastos sulfuratus | reverse complement strand
CCCTTCTCCCCCCCCCCCCCCCCAACCCCTCCCTGGTCTCTTTAAAAGCTGCCACAACTGCCCGGCTAATTCCTTCTCACATCAGCAGAGATATTACCATACTAATATTATTATTGGTAAGAAGAAGGTAATTGATAACACCACCTGCCACTCCGCAGCAATCACGATGATAAATGTTTCCATCAGAGGGGAAATCTCTGCTTGGTCTACCACAGCCTAACCCAAACAGCATGTCAAACGTCAATTATAAAGATGTTTCTTTTCTATTACCATTTTTTTTCCCTCTTCACCCCCCCCCCTCCGACCTGTGTGTGTGTGTGTGTGTGTGTAAAGCAACTCACCCTCCCTCCACGTCCGATTTAAAGAACCAACCTCCAGCACAGTCACCCCTAAACGTTTGGCTTTAAATACTGAAGATATTTCTTCCTTTATTTTATTTAATATCAGCCTGCCCTTAGCTCTAAACAAACATCGATTCACATACAACAAAAGCTTCTGTTCACACTTAGCAAACTCCAATTACCAGCCGCTCCCGGTCCTTAAGCTNGCAAAGCTGCTGTAGCATCCTTCCTACCTCCTATTTTGTTTTAATTCTCCACCACAACTTCGGTTTGAGGACCTTTGGGGTTAAATTCAGGATGGATTTTTTTTTTTTCTCCCTTCCCTTCTGCCCCCCCCCCCCCCCAACCCCTCCCTGGTCTCTTTAAAAGCTGCCACAACTGCCCGGCTAATTCCTTCTCACATCAGCAGAGATATTACCATACTAATATTATTATTGGTAAGAAGAAGGTAATTGATAACACCACCTGCCACTCCGCAGCAATCACGATGATAAATGTTTCCATCAGAGGGGAAATCTCTGCTTGGTCTACCACAGCCTAACCCAAACAGCATGTCAAACGTCAATTATAAAGATGTTTCTTTTCTATTACCATTTTTTTTCCCTCTTCACCCCCCCCCCTCCGATCTGTGTGTGTGTGTGTGTGTGTGTAAAGCAACTCACCCTCCCTCCACGTCCGATTTAAAGAACCAACCTCCAGCACAGTCACCCCTAAACGTTTGGCTTTAAATACTGAAGATATTTCTTCCTTTATTTTATTTAATATCAGCCTGCCCTTAGCTCTAAACAAACATCGATTCACATACAACAAAAGCTTCTGTTCACACTTAGCAAACTCCAATTACCAGCCGCTCCCGGTCCTTAAGCTAGCAGCTGATGCATCAATTTAACCGATATTCGGTGAAATGTTTGCTTTACACCGAGTCGTGGGGGTGTCAGCAAGGTGAGGTTGATTGAAGCTCGCCAGATACACGTCGTGCACTCTTTTGAGAGTTATGCATTTGCTCAGCAACTTTATTCCCGCAAGTGTTTGGGCTTTGTTCTCTAAAGTCTGCTAGCAAAGCTGGAGTAGCATCTTCATACGTACACGGGCACGCCTCACAGAGATGCAGAGGTGCTGGAGATCTCAAACCACTCATCCTAGAGATGCAGAGCTGTTGGAGATCTCAAACCACTCATAATGTATGTGCAGGGGTGCTGCAGATCTCAAACCACTCATCCTAGAGATGCAGAGCTGTTGGAGATCTCAAACCACTCATAATGTATGTGCAGGGGTGCTGCAGATCTCAAACCACTCATCCTAGAGATGCAGAGCTGTTGGAGATCTCAAACCACTCATAATGTATGTGCAGGGGTGCTGCAGATCTCAAACCACTCATCCTAGAGATGCAGAGGTGCCAGAGATCTCAATACACTGACTTTTTATTGCAGTATATGTCCATCCACCTAGAGAAATATGCAACACCACTAACAAGAAGATGATTGCAAAAGCATCAATCCTTCAAAAAAAAAAAAAAAAAAAAAATTGCCAAAGTCAGCATTCAAATGTCTATATCTAGAGATTTCCCCACAGCAGGTGGGTTTGCAGTGCAGCCCGTGTCTGTCAGCCCATGGGAATATGCAAAGCAGTGCTTGCAGCCCCCTTGCAAAAGCAGCTGTGCTTCCAAAAAATGAGAAGGTGACTACCAAAATATATGTCGGTCTGTCTGTCTGTCTATCTATCTATCTGTCTATTTCTATATATCTATCTATATGTACGTGTGTATATATCTCCATTCACCCACCTGGCTTTGTAGTGCAACATATCTCTGTCACACTACAGGAAGCTAAAAAAACCCCACACCAAAACACACCCAAGCCCCAAACCAAACCTTTGCAAAAGCCTCCAAGCTTCCAAAAATATGACAAGAGTGCCTACTTAAATGTATATATCTATAGATTCACACCCCCATTGCTCCTCAGCTGGATAAATAGTGCTGTCANAAAAGAAAAAGAAGAAGGAAAAGGAAAAGAAAAAGAAAGAAAAAGGAAAAGCAAAAGAAAAGGAAAAGGAAAAGGAAAAGGAAAAGAGAAGAAAAAAAAGAAAAAGAAAATGAAAAGGGAAAAGAATAAGAAAAAAGAAAAAGAGAAAGAAAAAGGAAAAGAAAAAGAGAAAGAAAAAGAAAAAGAAAAAGAAAAAAAGAAAAAGGGGTTGTGGGGAGGTGTGTGTGTGAGTGTGTCTGGGGGGGTGGGGGTGTGCGCGCACGCCGCGGGAGCGAGCGGAACAGGGAATGTCAGCAGGGCAAATCCTCCCAGGTTAGGTTAGGGCTGTGTGTGTCTAAGTCCCCCTCAGCCTCCTGCCGAAGGACGAGCACCCAACTTAAGGGCAGCGCCGAGCTCCCGAAGGAGCGGGATCAAGCGCTGGGATATTGCTCTCCCCCAACCCTCGCCCCAGCCACTCCTTTTCCACTTCCCCCAACCCCAGAGCTGCGCTTGGATGCGGAGTTACTCAAGGAGCGAGCGCGGCAGGAGGGACACCAGGGCAGGAGGGACACCAGCGCAGCCTTCTCCTCGGCTGGAGTCAGGGCTAAGAAGGCATCGCGCTGCTCCTGCTTCCCTATTCATCGTTTGCTCCCACATCACCTGGGGATCCCTTAAAATAACATTAGAAGTTAAAGAAAAGTTAAAAAAATAAATAGAAAGGAGTGGGGGTGGGGAAGAGAAAGTGGAAAAAAGGAAAAGAGTGAAAAAAAAATGGAAGGGGAGGGGGGGAGAAGGGAGAGAAAAGAGGGGAAGAAAAAGGAAAAAGGGGGGAAGGGGAAAGAGGGAAGGAAGGAAGGAAGGAAAGGGAAAGAAGGAAGAAAGGGGAAAGAAAAAAGTGGGGAATAAAAGAAAAAAGGAGGGAAAGGAAATGAAAAAAGGGAAAGAAAAAGGAGGATCAAGAACTGAAAAAAAAAAGATAGAGGGGAAAAGAAATAGATAACGAAAATAGGGGGAAAATGGAAAAAAAGTGGGGGGAGAAGGGAAAGGCAAAAAACAGAGTAAGAGAAAGGGGAAAAAGGGGAAGTAGAGAAAAAAAAGGGGAAAAAAGTAAGGAGAAAAAGGGGAAAAGTGAAAGAAAGAAAAAAGAGAAAGGCAAAGAAGGGAAAGGCAAAGAAGGGAAAGGCAGAAAAGGGAAAGAAAAAAGGGGAGGAGGGGAAGGGGAAAGGAAAGGGGAAAGGAAAACATAAAAATAAGATGGGGAAAAAGGGAAAGAAAGGAGAAAAACCCCTCGAGGGATAAAAAGGGAGCGTGCGAAGCGAGCCGGTGGTGCCGAGCGTTTCCCTCGTACCCGCTAGCACCCGCGGGCTGTTGCTGGGGGCTGCACTAGCGGCGTCCCCAGTAACCACCAGCGGGTGCAGGCTGGGAGAAGGAGAAGGAGAAGGAGAAGGAGAAGGAGAAGGAGGAGGAGAAGGAGGAGGAGAAGGAGGAGGAGAAGGAGAAGGAGAAGGAGAAGGAGAAGGAGAAGGAGAAGGAGAAGGAGAAGGAGAAGGAGAAGGAGGAGGAGGAGGAGGAGGAGGAGAGCTGGCCGGGAAGGTGGGAGGTAGGACGGGATTCCCTTCGGGAGCCAGCGGGGGTAGGGAGGCTTCCGCTCCCTGCCAGCGGCGCCTCGGGCAGAGCGGTCCGGCGCTCAAAGCCGCGGAGCAGGGGAGGGAGGGAAAGGGATGGAAGCGATGGAGAAAGATGGGAAGGGCGGGGAGGGATGGAAAGGATGGAGAGGGTTGGAAGGGATGAAGAGGTTTGGAAGGGATGGAGAGGGAAATAGAGGGTTGGAAGGGATGGAGAGGGTTGGAGAGGTTTAAAAGGGATGGAGAGGGAATCAGAGGGATAGAAGGGTTGGAAAGGTTTGAAAGGGATGGCGAGGGAAATAAATAGAGGGTTGGAAAGGATGGAGAGGGTTGGAGGGGTTTGAAAGGGATGAAGAATGAGACAGAGGGATAGAAGGGATGGAGAGGATTGGAAGGGATGGAGAAGTTTGGAAGGGATGGAGAGGGAACGGAGGGATGAAGGGAGAAGGCAGGGATGGAGAGGGAAGGAGAGTGAAGAAGGATGGAAGAGATGGAGAGGGATGGAAAGGATGGAAGGGATGGAGAGAGACAGAGTGGGATGGATGAAGCCACCACGGCCGCTGGAGCTGGGTGTACGGGAGGCTTGCTCGGTGTAGGAGCTGCTGCTCAGTGTAGGAGCCGCTGCTCTAGGTAGGAGCCGCTGCTCGGTGTGGGAGCCGCTGCTCGGTGTGGGAGCCGCTGCCTAGCCCGAGCCCCCCTTGGGGACAAGCGGGGCTGGAGTTTCCCTGCAGCACTGAGGTGGAGGCAGCGCTGAGCGACGGCTGCGGCCGGAGACCAGCAGCGCTGCGGGGCATCGGAACGGCCCCGGCCGGGCCAATCTGTGCCGTGTCATGCCACGGGCGTTCGTGCCACGCCGTGCCGTGCCGTGCCACGCCGTGCCGGCTTGGGCCGTTCCGTTGCCCCCTGCCGTCGCAGACAGGCTTCTGGTGGTGGTGGTGGTGCCCCCAACTCTGTCACGCTGTGGTGCCACTCCCCTGACACCCCTGCCTATTTTCTCTGCTACCACCAGGCTGTCCTGCCTGGGCAGATCTGGCCCTGCCTCCCCTTGCCCCCTTTCTCCAGGGACCAGGGGTGGGGGCTGGGGGCTCGGTGTGCCCTGCCCAGGCACGGTGATGGCAGCACTGAGACCTGATGGCTTCAGCAGTGGGAATCACGACCAGAACCCTGTCCTTCTCCAGCCCCCCCTCTGCAGTACCCCCAGGGCACAGTGCCCCCCACCCATGGGAGCAGCCATGGGAACTGCTGTTAGCCCTTTCCCACTCCATCTCTTGGTGGGGGCTTCCCTTCTCTGTGAGCTGCTCATGGCCTGGACCAAGTGAACAAGAGAAGCATTTGGGAAACACTGGCACTGAGCTTGCAAGTGGAGAGCTGGGCAGAGGGGAACCTGCTGAAGGCTCAAGGACAGGTGCAGAGTCCTGCCCCTGGGAGGAACAACTCCATGAGTCAGTAGAGCTGAGGAGTGAGCTGCTGGAAAGCTGGATCTTGGAGTGCTGATGGGCAAGAATTTGTCCATGGCACAGCAAAGTGTCCTGGTGGCCAAGAGGACCAAGGGCATCCTGGAGTGCATCAAGAAAAGTGTCACCAGCAGGGCAAGGGAGGTTCTCCTGCCCCTCTGCTCTGCCCTGGTGAGACCACATCTGGAGTGTAGTCCAGTGCCGAGCTCCCCAGTGCAAGAGGGACAGGGAACTGCTGGAGAGAGTCCAGGGGAGGTTGTGAGGACGCTGAAGGACCTGGAGCAGCTGTGTGAGGAGAGGCTGAGAGCCCTGGGGCTGGAGTGCCTGGGGAGGAGAAGGCTGAGAGGGGACCTGAGCAATGGTTACAGATGCAGAGGGGTGAGGGGCAAGAAGCAGGGGCCAGGCTCTGTTCAGTGGTGCCCAGAGACAGGACAAGGAGCAGTGGACACAAACTGGCACCCAGGAGGTTCCAGCTCAGCATGAGGAGAAACTTGTGTGGTGTGAGGGTGCTGGAGCCTGGAGCAGGCTGCCCAGAGAGGCTGTGGAGTCTCCTGCTCTGGGGACTTTCCATCCCCACCTGGATGTGTTCTGTGTGCCCTGCCCTGGGTGCCCCTGCCCTGGCAGGAGGTTGGGCTGGGTAATCTGCAGAGCTCCCTTCCAACCCTTCCTGTTCAGTGATTTTCTGGTCCTGTGATTCCAAAAATCCCAAATCCCAGCATTTATTTATTTCACATAGAGAGTGTTGCAAGACAGAGCTCTGAAGGAAAAAAAAAAAAAATCAAGCTTCAGACTGTAACAGAACAAGATTCTGGAGGACTTAGGTAGATCAGGCCTGCAGATCCCTGTGAAAACTTCTTTCAATGCAGAAGGAAGCATCAGCTCGAGGAGTTTCTAGGCACGAGCTGGCACAAAGGCTTTTAGTTTGAAGTGCTCCATCCAGCAGCACCCCTGCTGCACCATGGGCACTCCATTCCTCAGCTGATGTCCCCTGACAGCACTTCCATCCCAGGGAAATCAACATGGCAGAGGAGTTATTGACCTGCTGCTCGGGGTTGTTCACCACTAACAGCTACAGAAATGGTGGGAATGGGGATGGGGATGGGGGGAGGGGCACCCAGATAAAATTAATAAAGTCTCACCTTGGAGCTGCAAACCTTTACTTAGAGAGGGAAATAATCTTCCCCCCACCGGCCCTGGGCCCCAGCTTGTGATTTTGGCCACTACAGAGAGATCCCTGTCAGTGCTGTGATCAAAACCCATCAGTCAGTCACTCACCTGCCTGCCTCTGCCTGCTGGCAGCGAGCATGCTGCAGGAGCTCCTCTCCGAGAGCCGAGGCAGAGCTTTCCTGAGTGCAGCCACTTCTTAGTGTCTGCCTCTCCATAGCAGAGATCTTTGGCCTTGGAGCGCCGCCAGCAGAGCACAGGCTGCAGCAGGAGGGCAGGTGGAGACATCTGGACATGGAAACTGCACCTGCCCTGGGCTTTCCTCCCTCCCTTCCTCCCTCTCTCCATCCATGTATCCATCCCTGCATTCATTCCTCCTTTCCTCATCCATCCACCCATCCATCCATCCATCCATGTATCCATCCCTCCATTCATTCCTCCTTTCTTCATCCATCCATCCATCCATCCATGTATCCATCCCTCCATTCATTCCTCCTTCATCCATCCATCCATCCATGTATCCATCCCTCCNAGAGGAGGTTGAGGGCAGAGCTCATTGCTCTCTGCAGCTCCTGAGAGGAGGCTGCAGCCAGGGGGGTTGGGCTCTGCTCCCACTGGTGAGAGAAAGAGAAACTGGCCTGAAATTGTGCCAGGGAAGGGTTAGGTTGGAGAGGAGGAAAAGTTTCTTTGTTGCAGGAGTGGTCAGAGACTGGCACAGGCTGCCCAGGGAGGTGGTGAAGCCACCATGGCTGGAGGTGGTCCAGAAAGCTGTGGCCATGGCATCTGAGGCCAGGGTTTGGTGGCCACGGTGGGGTTGGGTTGGTGGACCCCTGGAGCAGGCTGCCCAGAGAGGCTGTGGAGTCTCCTTCTCTGGAGACTTTCAAGCCCCACCTGGATGCACTCCTGTGTGACCTGCTCTGGGTGACTCAGCTTTGGCAGGGGGGGCTGGACTGGATGAGCTCCAGAGGTCCCTTTCAACCCCTCTGTCATTCAGTGTCACTCTGGAAAGGAGCAGCAGGCTGGACAAAACCCCACGGCCACAGTGAGCCAAACCCTGCCAGCAACCCTCTGGTGTGCCACAGCTCTTGCAGAGGGCCAGACCTGCCCCAGCTTGCTGCACCCTGTGGCTTGGTGCCTCGAATTTGGGCTTGCTGGCTCCAGTGGGAATTGCATCCTGATGCTTGGCTGCTGGGGCAGCCTGGTGCAGGGTGCAGTGGTGCTGAGCAGCCGCTGAGGCACCGTGAAGGCTGATTATGCTCTTCACCCCCCAGAGCCCTGTCCTTACCTAATTACACCCAACCCCTTCTGCCACTCTCCACTGTGCCCAGGTGTGCCTCTGCCTCCAGCTCCTCCAGCCCTGCCTGTTGCTGAGGCAAGGAAACTGCTTTGGTTTTGAAATTCAGAAGCCATTTACAGGATGTTCCACTTCCAGCCCTCAATTAGAAAAAAATGAAGATATCAGAAGAATTTTTTTTTGTTGTTAACAACTCCAGGGAGCCTCTGATGGAATAATCTGCAAATAAGATTAAAAGATTTCAGCCCAACTCAGATTGCCTTTCGTGACCTTAAATGTCATCCACAGTCACATTTAATTCCAAACACTCCATTTTATTGAATTATTTTCTTCTCCTCCTTCTCCTTCTCCTTCTTTCTTGTTTCTTCTCCTCCTTCTCCTTCTCCTTCTCCTTCTCCTTCTCCTTCTCCTTCTCCTTCTCCTTCTCCTTCTCCTCCTTCTCCTTCTCCTCTTCTCCTCCTTCTTCTTCTCCTTCTCCTTCTCCTTCTCCTTCTCCTTCTCCTTCTCCTTCTCCTTCTCCTCCTTCTCCTTCTTTCTTGTTTCTTCTCCTCTCTTCTCCTTTCCCTGGTTTCCATTGTGCAATCCAGGAGAGCCAGAGCTCACCAGGGGCATCACTGGGTGCATTAATGCCTTTATTTCCTGCAGACCCATGGAAGTTCCTCTTCTCCCCACCACAGGCCTTGGCTGTGTCTGTAGAGCAAACCTGTTCCACTGGCATTCAGTTGTTACACAGCCAACATGTGGGCATCACTGGCACCTTGGTGTGGTGGAGCTCCTCTGGAACTTGGCTGCCTTAGAATTGTGGCAGAACAAATCATCATTAAAAAAAAAAAATCCTTCCTGTAACCCAAAGGGATTTTAAGATAATGATCATTAAGATATCTACAGGTAGAGAGCAAAGTGGATGAATGAACAATCCCCACTGTGCCCACCATGTGCAGCCAGGGTGACTTAGCCTTGAGCTGTGTGTGGGGAAAGCCTGAGGGGGGGGCTCAGTCTAATAGGAGATCTCAGCCTGAGGAGGTCTCAGTCTGAGGAGGTCTCAGTCTGAAGTGAGATCTCAGTCTGAGGAGGTCCCAGTCTGAAGGGAGGTGGTATCAGTCTGGGGAGGTCTCAGTCTGAGGGGAGGTCTCAGTCCAAGGAGATCTCAGTCTGAGGGGAGGTCTCACTCTGAGGAAGAATCATTTTTCCCCAGCACTTCATATCAATTAATTTCACAGGCAACCCAACCCTGGGCTGTGTGTTGCTGAGGTCCCCGGCCTAAGAAGGGCACAGAGCTGCTGCAGAGAGGCCAGAGGAGGCCACCAAGATGCTGGCAGGGCTGGAGCAGCTCTGCTGTGGGCACAGGCTGAGGGAGCTGGGGGGGTGCAGGCTGCAGAGGAGAAGGCTCCAGGGGGAGCTGAGAGCTGCTGCCAGTGCCTGAAGGGAGCCTGCAGGAAAGCTGCAGAGGGACTTGTGCTGAGGGGGTCTGAGGCAGGCCAAGGGGCAATGGTTTGGAGCTGAGGCAGAGCAGGCTGAGAGTGGAGCTGAGGCAGAAGTTGTGCAGGGTGAGGGTGCTGAGAGCCTGGCACAGGCTGCCCAGGGAGGCTGTGGCTGCCTCCTGCCTGGGGGCGTTGCAAAGCCAGGCTGGGTGAGCAGCAAAGCCAGGCTGGGTGAGCAGCAAAGCCCAGCTGAGAGGTGTCCCTGGGCATGGTGGGGAGCAGAGCAGATGAGCTCTGAGCTCCCTTCCAACCTGAGCCATTCCCTGATTCTATGATCTGAAGGCACCTCACAAAGCCTCCTTGGGGTGGGAGCTGAGCTCCCAGGGGGAGCAGCTGACCAAGTGTTGGTAGAAGATAACAGGAGCCCTAAGGAGGTCAAATCAGAGTTGGTTGCCGTGGGTGGGCTGTGGGCTTGAGGTCTTCTCTCTTCTACCAAAATGCCCAGACTGGGTCCAACACCATAACACTTCCTTGTCTGAGGAAGGTTCCAGCTGGCAGCATCAAACCATGCAGCTGAAAGGGGAGCAAATGTCCATGCCCCCCTGCAAGGTGTCAGCTGCAGAGACCTCCAGTGCCAGCAGAACACTCCAGTCCTTTAGGTGGCTTCAAAGTAGAGCATGGTAGGCTCAAGCTGGGTGTCAGGAAGAAGTTCTTTGCTCTGAGGCTGGAGAGAGACTGGAGATGAGGAAGAAATTCTTTGCCAGTGAGGGTGGGCAGACACAGGCACAGGCTGCCCAGGCAGGCTGTGGATGCCTCCCTCCCTGGAGGTGTTCAAGGCCTTGAGCAAGCTGTGCTGGTGGGAGGGGTCCCTGCCCCTGGCAGGGGGCTGGAGCTGGATGGTGTGGAGGGTCCCTTCCAACCCAACTCATTCCATGGATCAATAATCATTGAGCCCAACCAGTTCTGTTCAACCCACAGCAGCTTTTCACTGAAAAAAAAACCCCACTCATGGAGAAGTTCCACTCAGGGGAGGTTTGGAGAAGAGATTTGGAGCTAAGGGGATGCCTTCAGTAGGAAGGTTGCCAGGAGGCTGAGGCTGGGAGCTCTCACCCCTGCAGCCCCAGGGCTGGCAGCTGGGGCAGTGACTCTGCTGCCCTTCTGCAAGGTTGCTGCTGCTGCACCACGTCAGAGTCCTCACCAGGCTGGTTGGACAGTGCCAGGGTGGGGCTAAGGGCAGCTGACTGCTTCCCCAGGACCTATTTTTGGGTGAGGATTTGGTGACGTGCTCTGCTGGCAGTCAGCAGTGAGCCTGAGCACAGGGCCAGCTCCTGCAGCAGCACAACAAGCAGCACAG
>WBNM01011902.1:0-22524 GCA_013399055.1 Ramphastos sulfuratus | reverse complement strand
ACCCCTGACATCCTGTGATCATTACTCTATCAGAAACCTGTTACCTCTCACAAGAGACTTGTTTTGCCCCTAATTTTTGCTCTAAGAACTCCCTACCTACTGTCTTAGGTTGCTCCCCTTTGTACTTCCCCATGACTCTGAAGGTTCGCGTTGCAGATAGGCAGCTTGACTCCAGGAAGAAGGTGGAGGATCTTTCCTCCTCTCACTTTTCAAGCAGATCCTCACAGAGGAAACTTCAAATGCAGTGGGCAACATCTTGTTGTCTTAGACACGAGGGCTGCTTAGCTGCCTGGAGCTTGCCATTCTTGTTAAGAACTCACATCCCTGCCAGGCTCCTGTTTCCTGCTTGGTGTCCTCCTTTTCAGTTTGATAGAGCAGTAAAGCATCTGGTCAGTGTTTCCTTGGGCAGCATTTCCCCCATTTTCACATGCACTCATTGCATGTGCAAGAGCTTTACTGGCAGTAAGTTGGCCACCTGCAAATGTTTATGCTATCAACTCATAAACCAGATGAAACCACACAGCACAGCTAAAGTGTGTCACTCTCTGAGGGCACTACAGAGGCAAGCTGTGTCACTGGCAACTGCAAGAAGCAGCCACATGTGTGCTTAGATCAGCTGGAGAAGGTCACTCTTGCTTTCTGTCCCTTGCCTGGAGAAGCTGTTCAGTCATTTGGTACCTACATGTGTGGTCAGGAACTCAGTTCTCATGCAAATTCAACATCCTGTTTGCAGTCAGGCAGGAAAACCCAGGTACAGGAAACTTCTTCCCCAAAAGGGTTCTCAAAACCTGGCACAGGATGCCCACGGAGATGGTTGAATCCCCATCCCTGGAGGTGTTTCAAAGAAGCAGAGATGTGGTGCTGAGGGTCATGGTTTAGCATCAGGCTTGGGGGATGTAGAGAATGGTTGGACTGGATGATCTTAAAGGGCTTTTCCAACCAAGACAATTCTATGATACCAGTAAGGGCAGAAAAACTGCTGTTCTGGACCTGTCCATTTTCAGTAGGCCTGTGTTTTATTGCCTGTTCTCCCTTGGCATTCTTCTTCTCATTTCTTATTAACTTTACATCATTCTTTTACATGTTGCCTGAAGTCTCAGGGAAGTACAGTCCACCCACTCTGCCCTTTTGCTGAACATGCAGTGTGATCAGATTTGCATTAACACCTAGTCAGTTCTTACAGCTCTGCAGTCCCATCCTCAGTGTAGTGCAGTGCAGACAAACTTGGGAGGCAGAGGCATGAGTCACTTCACCACTAAGCAACGGTCCAAGTTCAAAAAGTAGCCAGTGGCATGTGTTAAAGCCTGTGGATGGGTGCAACTCTTCTATCTGGCTCTATCTGAAAGAAATGTGGTTACTGAGGACTCCCCATTATAAGGAGGACACAGAACTCTTGCAGCGAGTCCANGGGGGGTTAGAAGGAAAGTGGTTAGTAAGGTTACTCGGCAGAGAGGAGAAACCAGAAGCTGCTAGACTGCCCAAGACGCTGAGCCCAAGAGACTGACTTATCTATGTTTTGAGTATTTAAACATCTCAGCAAGCCTATGAGTGAAGTAGACATCACCATTGTTTCCTTTTCACAGCCTATAATATAATTTTCTCCATTAAAATATTCCAATTAGCCTCAAACCAGCACACACAGGAAGGCTGGAGAGGGACTTTGCATCGGGGTGTCTAGAGACAGGAGAAGGGGGAATGGTTTTAGGCTGAGGCACAGTAGGGTTTGACTGGATCTTAGGAGGAAGCTCTTCAGTACGAGGGTGGTGAGACACTGGAACAGGTTGCCCAGAGTGGTTGAGCATTCTCCTTACCTGGAGGCGTTTGAGGCCAGAATGCATGAGGCCTTGGGCTGCCAAGTCTAGTTGAGATGCATCCCTGCCCATGGCAAGGGGGTTGGAGTAGGTGATCTCTCAAGTCCCTTCCAGTCTAAGCCATTCTATGATTCTGTCACACCTCTATGTCTCTGAGTGCCTTTGGAACTACTTCTAGGGCTCCTTGTCTTCAGATCATGTAAGAATACCATGGGGTTTGGAGTTGCCAAGGCCTTCCAAGTAGCTATGCTCAATGTAAGGGTGGTGTCCAGAGCTCCTTGTTGGTGGGATTTAAAATAACCCAGAGTGTGATCAAAAAAGAAAAAAAAAAAGCATCCAAACACTGTCAGATTTTGGATTCAGGCAGGTTCACAGAGTGTGACTGCTGCTTTTATCCTGTAGCTAAACAGCCTACACAACACAGATTCATAGATCGATCTGGGTTGGAAGGCACCATAAATATCATCCAGTTCCAACACCCCTGACAAGGGCAGGGACACCTCCCACTAGAAAAGGTTGCTCAAGACCTCAGCCAACCAGGCCTTGAAAACTTCCAGGGAGGGAGCATCCACAACCTGCTAATGCCATTACCTGGCTTTCCACCCTGCACCATAGTCTGCTTCAGCTTTGATTAGAGAAGGGTGGGAAATGCAAATGTGGGAAAAAGGCAGCAACAATGCTAATTTAAGATGTTTTACTGTGGATCTCCAGTCTCAGAGATGAAATATCTGAGTTGATTGGGTGATGCTCTGTTCCAAAATGTGACCAGGAAAAGCCAGCACTTTCCTGATCTCTATGCTCCATGCCAGGTGTCCTGTCCAGACGCACTTAGGCTGTGTTCGCTCCCTTTGTGCTCTCCACCTCCCTCAGGTTGTGGGGAAAACCTCTTTGCCACCTGCTCTGTCATGGTGCTTCTCATGGCTGCATGCAGGGCAGGTAGTGGCTGGGGAGCAGGAGCACCTGGCCATATGTTCCTAACTCTTGTGAGTCTGCTGACAGAAGAGGACAATCTCTGCCCGTACGACGCTGAGGCAGCCGCAGCACTAACCTTCAGGTGGAGCGGAGCCGGCAGAGGGCTGAGGAGCAGCACAGCTCTGTGTACATTACAGTGGGGCAGGAGAGTCCTCGCCCTTGTTTTTACTGTCTGCCTCCTGCTCTCTGGAAATAGCAAAGGTTGCAGCAGAGCCTGAATGCGAGCCAGAAGCACTGTGCTGCCATTCCCCAGCCTGTCCTCCCTGATCTCCTCCTGGAGCTGCTGGCTCGGATTGCAAGAATGGACTTCCTAGGAGGGCAGTGTCCCCCCACTCCGTGCCCTCGCTGCTGGTTTGGCCAGGCTCAGCCCTGCCTTGGCTTCTCACCTCTGCCAGCCTGGGCCAGGCTGCAGCAGGAGCTCTCCGAGGGGCCCAGCAGGACATCCATGCGTGGCCTCTCCACGCCCCGGCCCCGCTCCTGGAGCTGGGGCTGTGTGCCACCCTCGCCTCCCCCAGGTACGTGACTCTAGCTGGGGAGTGTGAGCCCCGTGGGGCTGGCTGGCATCCTCTGTGCTACTCAGCTCTGCTCACCCTCTGCTGTGGTAAGAATGGGAAACAGCTACCCTGCCGTGCTCCAAGAGCTCAGCTCTGCCTTTTGGGTCCTGAGAGGGTTTCTTGGGTGCTGCAGCTGGTGGAAGATGCCTCCTGAACCAGCGTTGTGCTTTCTGATGCTTGACTGGGTGCTGTGTGCTCGCCTGCTTTACTCACCTGCTGAGTTCACAATAGTACTTAAATATGAGGTACTGGTGGTGAGGTGGGGATTAGCCAGGATCTATTGTGGCTGTATGGATGCAGGTTCAGCATCAATGTTCATCTGCTGGTTTCTGCCTCAGCCTTGAGAGCAGCTCCTCACACAGAGCCCTTTTATCCAACAGCTGAGCTGTGTGGAATCATGGGGAAAACCACGGGAGCAGAGCTGTGGTGAGATGGGATCACATATATGTTACTCTTGCAGAGTTCCTGAGTGATTACTAAACCTGTTGTGCTTGATGAAGTTTTGCCTTGCAGTGCAGTTTGAAGGCTTAAATAGGTATTGTTGATGTGTCCTTCTTCCTTTTCACAGCTACAGTTTGCATAGCCTGTAAGTCTCACAAAACTTGCTGGTAGGAAAGATCTTCAAAGTCAGTTACGTGAACAATGATTTTTTTTTTTTTCCCTCTCTTTAGATGACAATCAAAACAAAACCAATGAAAAGAAAGAGAAAAAAATGGTTTCTCAGAAACCCCATGGTACCATAGAATACACAGTAAGTATTGGGATGGGGTTTGTTCATCTCTGCTCTTTGAAAGGGGAGTTGCTGGGGTTGAGAGGGAGCCAGTGACAGAAAGTGAAGGCACCAAGTGAATCCTGGATGCAGTTTGTGCCTATTTCAGTAGGGATAGCCTCAGATACCACTGTGTGGGGAGTGCTAAGCTGGCATCCTGAACTCAGCCTGGCTCTTCTGCCTCTTCTCATGGCTGCCAGTCCTGTTTTTACTTCTGCACCATGACTTTTTATTAGAGCAATTGTTTTGCTATGCTGAAAAATACTTCCAGTCCTCTGTATTGATCAGGTTGTCAAGTTGTTGGGGTGCTTGATGTGAGACACCTTTCTCTAAGCCAGAGCAGGGTGCTAGTGGCTGCTATGTTGGCTCAGAGCTCTAACTCTGCCCAGAAGGTCTCTCTGTGCTGTCCAGGTCGCTCTGTGGGGTCTGCACCCCACTCCCCATCATGCAGAGGGATTGTGAAAGGCCACTGTCCCAGCTGGAAGCAGCACAAATGCCTGACCTCTGCAACTGCTGAAGATATTGTGAATTTCCCAGTGTGAGTCCCTTCTCCACTTGCCAGACCAGTTCTAAGAAAGAAGGTGGTGCTAGAAAGCTTTATGAGAAAAGGAGAGGGACACCTATGACACTTCTCCATTTTATCTACTGTAGAGTGTGAAAGAATGACTGATCATTTTTTTTCCTTTGTATTGGTACTGGGTTATCACATAGGCTGTGTTGAGATGATCAAATCTATTCCCTGCAAACACCTTGAGTTCAGCTGGTCTGCTGAATGTTTGCTGGGGTATCTTATAAGAGCTTCACCTCTTTCTTCAGGCTGGAAATCAGGACACCATAAACAGCATAGCATTAAAGTTTAACATCACCCCAAACAAGCTGGTGGAGCTCAATAAGCTTTTCACACAGACAATTGTGCCAGGCCAGGTAAGGCTTTTATGGGTTTTTTTGGGTTTTTTTTTTTAATACCTGAAACCTGATTGTTGAAAAGCTCTTTACTACTTTGATGTATCTGTTGTGTACTTAAAGACAAGGATAAGGAATGATCATTTAAATCCCTCCAAGGGGAGCTCACCAGTTTGTTGCCTGGAGTTGGGGAAGGGAGTTTTGTAATTGCCATGTCTGGCTTCTGTTATTTATTTGCTGTCAGTAAACTTAAGGAAGACTGAAGCTCAAGAGGGTAATGTAGCTGTTGCAAGAGAGCTGAATTCTTGGGAAGCCCAGATAAATGCTGTATATAATACATTATGCTATCTATAATGCATATATAATATACATGTAATAAATGCTATATATAATACATTAAAGAATTGGAGAGTTAGGAACAGTCATTGAAATGGCTCTTTGCCATTATGTTGAGGATGAGTCAGCCTCCTGTGAGATGGAAATGCATGGAGATAGACTGGTTTTGGGAGAGTCAAGCTATGGAAATGCAAATGTGAAGGCTGACACCTGACTGATGAAGAGCAGATCTCTGCCTCTGTCTCTTCTGTGAAGCAGAAGTGTCCTGATTTGCACATGGGGAAACTGAGGCACAAGAGATGATGTAACTTGCCTAAGAGCACCCAGCAGAGGGTGGGATAAAGATGATTATTTTTCTGAACATTTTTAATTTAAACTGTGATTTATTTAACTTTAGGAATATCTTCCTTTGCTCTGCCACTTGCAGCAGATGACTGTTTCTGTTTGGGGTCCAAAGCTGTACTGCTGTTTTAGTACTGTCTGGGGTGTTCACTGTGGGGGAATGTGAAAATTCAGATAAAGTATTGAATTTTTATATACACTTGCATTGTTCTAAGGTGGTTGTGCTAAAATGCTTATTCTTGTAAAGAATCTTTTTCTAATTAGATTCATAGAATCACAGTGGTTTGTGTTGGAAGGGACCTTAAAGATCATCCAGTTCCAACCCCCCTGCCATGGGCAGAGACACCTCCCACTAACCCAGGCTGCTCAAGGCCTCGTCCAACCTGGCCTTGAACACCTCCAGGGAGGCACCATCCAAAACCTCCCTGAGCAACCTGTGCCAGTGTCTCATCACCCTCACTGTAAAAGAATTCTTCCTAATATCCAGTCAAAATTTGGAGGTATATGTCCTTGGAAACAAACAAACTATAGAGAAATGTCAGGAACTTCTAGCACTGAAAATCCCTCATCTTCTGCAATGGTCTTCTCCTTGCACCAGAATATGCTGTTACAAATTAATAACCATTAATAAGCATTTTACAGTTCTGTAATAGCTAATCACTTAATAATTGTTAATAGGCATTTTACAGTTCTGTAGTTGCAATAGTTGCAAGATGACTTGAGAATGTAAATCTGGGGAGAAAAAAGGAGATTCTTGTTCTGTGGAATGTATTTTATTTTCTTGCCTGTCCTGCAAACCAAAATGTAGAGCTAGGTCCAGAGGAGGGCAAGGAAGCTTTTGAAGGGCCTAGAGAATAAATCTTATGAGGAGCAACTGAGGGAGCTGAGGATGGTTAGTATGAGGAGGAGGAGGCTGAGGGCAGAGCTTATTGCTATCTACAGCTACCTGAAGGGACATTGTGGAGAGGCTGCTGCTGGGCTCTGCTCACAGGGAATTGGAGACAGAACAAAGGGAATGGCCTCAAGCTGAGGCTGGGGAGGTTTAGATTAGATATTAGGAAAAAGTTTTTCAGGGAGAGAGTGGTCAGGGACTGGAATGAGCTGCCCAGGGAA
This sequence comes from Ramphastos sulfuratus, assembly GCA_013399055.1. Classification (NCBI taxonomy): domain Eukaryota; kingdom Metazoa; phylum Chordata; class Aves; order Piciformes; family Ramphastidae; genus Ramphastos; species Ramphastos sulfuratus. The sequence continues at coordinate 15,724 of WBNM01011902.1, read as the reverse complement.
GAGTCACTGATGCTGGATATGTTATGGGGTCATTTGGATGTGGTGCTTAGGGCTACGGTTTAAGGTGACTCTTGTAGAGCAGGGTTCTAGGTTGGACTTGGTGCTCCTGAGAGACTTTGCCAACCTGCATGTTTGTGTGATTCTGTGATCCTGTTGGTTAATGAGCTGCATGTGCTTCGCCGCCACCACCACCTGTGAGGAAGGAATGAGTAGTTGAGGACTGCCTTGCACTGAGTGCTCAGTATTGAGTTGTCCTTCTTAGTAGAACACAGCACTGGTAGTAAATAGTGTTTTAAAGCTTGTGTCTGTCTGTTTTGACACACATGTTTGTGTTTAGATCCTCTTTGTGCCAGAAACAAGCGCTGCGAGGCTGCCATCGTTCAGTCCTGGTGCTCCTGTCTCTCCTTCATCGTCCGATGCCGAATACGATAAACTGCCTGTGAGTCAAACCTGCTTCCCTGCCCTTCACCTCACAAGATCATTCCTGGTTCTGAAGCTGAGATGCTCAGGTTGCAGTTCAGATCTTATGTGTTGAGTGCTGCAGTTCTAATTTGCTGTCCCATGAAATCTGTCACCTTCTTAAAAGTATTCCGAGTTAAAGGAATTCTGCCTGAGTGTAGAAACCCACCACAGGTTCAGCTGGGTCCAGAGGCTGTCATTGGGAATGGTGTAGTGTGTAGTTCTTAAAGAAGAGGTAATTCATAGATTGACATCAAGGTTTGAGTTAGAAAGGGCCTTAAAGATCATCTACTTCCAACCCTGCTGCCATAGGCAGGGATATCTCCCACCAGCCCAGGTTGCTCAAGGCCTCATCCAACCTGGCCTCGAACATCTCCAGGGAGGGAGCAGCCCCAACCTCCCTGGGCAACCTGTGCCAGTGTCTCACCACTCTCACTGTCAAGAATTTCTTTCTAATCTCGAGCCTCAATCTGCCCTCCTCAAACTTTGGCCCAGTCCCTTACTGGCTTTCTTGTAGGCTCTGGAAGGTCACTACAAGGTCTCCCTGGAACCTTCTCTTCTCCAGGCTGAACAGCCCCCACTCTCTCAGCCAGTCCCCATAGGAGAGGTGCTCCAGCCCTCTTATCATATTCATGGCCTTCTTTAGACCTGCTCCAACACTTCCATGTCTCTCTTATGCTGGGGGCACCAGAACTGGATGCAGTACTCCCAGGTGTGGTCTCATGAGAGCAGAGGGGGAGAATCACTTCCCTCATCCTGCTGGTCACCCTGGAGATTTCTGTGCTGCTCTGCAATCCAGAGCCTTGATCCTCCATTGGGATCCTTGAGCAGAGGAGGCTGTTAGTTCAGTCTGAGCTGGATGTTTTACTAGTTCAGTGAATTATGGTGGTTCATAGACTTGTCTTGTATAGACAAGACTGCTGGACTGAATCTTCCTTGAAGGCCTTAACATCACAGCTCACAGGATGTCAGGGGTTGGAAGGGACTCAAAGAGATCGAGTCCAACCCCCCTGCCAGAGCAGGACCAGACAATCTAGCTCAGGGCACACAGGAACACATCCAGACAGGGCTGGAAAGGCTCCAGAGAAGGAGACTCCACAACCTCTCTGGGCAGCCTGTGCCAGGGCTCTGGGACCCTTACACTCAAGAAGTTCCCCTTGTGTTGAGCTGGAACCTCCTGTGCTGCAGCTTCCATCCCTTGCTCCTTTACCTATCCCAGGGAGCAAGTGAGCAGAACCTGTCCCCCCCTCCTGACCCCCAGCCCTCAGATAGTTAGAAACATTTATTAAATCCCCTCTCAGTCCTCTGTTCTCCAGACTAAGCAGCCCCAGGTCCCTCAGCCTCTCCTCACCAGGCAGTGCTCCAGTCCCCTCATCATCCTCTTAGCCCTCCCTTGGACTCTCTCCAGCAGATCCCTGTCCCTCAAACTGGGGAGCCCAAAACTGAAGGCAGTACTCAAGATGAGGTCCCACCAGGGCAGAGTAAAGGGGGAGGAGAACCTCCCTTGATCTGCTGGACATACTTTTCTTAACGCCTCCCAGGATCCCTGATCCTTTGTTTTCCTTAGCAGAGTGAGTGACCATCATGGGTTTAGACAGTAGTTTTAGGGAGTTTAGCTGTCCACTTACTGATGTGAAAGCAATTAGACATTTCAAATCTGTAACTAATGCAAGGGGAAGTGGAGAGAAGCCTGCAGTGAGTAACTGGGTTTAACCCTAGTGCCATCTGCCCAGGGAATCACACCAGTGCACTGTGTGCAGAGATTTCCAGTGTAGCTGGGGTGGCAGGACTAGGATTAGTCCTCTTTTTAATGATTGTACCTGATGAAAACTCACTGAGCTGACCTTGCCTTGGTGTGTTTTAATTTCTTGCCTGTTATTTGCCTGGATTTGTTGTGATGTTTCAAGGATGTTTTTTTTTTTCCATGCTGAGCACATCATGAAGTGTAAACACAGAGCCAGCACTTTTCATCCTCAAGCAGAAGCAAACTGCTCGGTTGAACCTGGTCTTGTCCACAGTCTACAAGTGTGTGATTCTGGTTCTGTTGCTGCAAACTGAGCTTTTATGTTTTTTTTTAAAGGATGCTGATTTGGCAAGGAAGGCCTTCAGACCTGTTGAGAGAGTCCTGTCCTCCACTTCAGAAGAGGATGAGCCTGTGGTGGTCAAATTCCTAAAAATGAATTGTCGTTACTTCACAGATGGCAAGGTAGGTGGGACCTGGCTTTGGGGCATCCTTTGAGGCATCCTTTGAGGTGCTTTGAAAGCAGGATCTGTTTGGGTATGTAAGAGATCAGCATTTCAGGAGTCCAACGTGCCCCACATTGGTATAGAGTCTAAGCATTCTGATGGTTTTAGCACTGCTGTGTGTGTTGGTACTGTGGTTGCATTCTCTGTCATTTTGTTCTTTTAATTGTTTAATCACTTATGATAATTGCTTAATGAAATAATTGCTCTTCTGCCTGTCTTTATTCCCTTACTGTGACTTGCCAGCAGTACCTTTTGAAGGGTGTATTGCTACATACAGAGAGAACTGCACTTTAGAGTTACGACTTGTCAGGATTGCTTGTCCAGTCCCATTGCATTGTGCAATGCTTTTGGAAACTGAGCCACATCTGTTTCATTTATGACTTTAAGCTAAATTTTAACTATTTCCAGAGCATTTCCAAACATGTCCATATTGCTTCTGCAGTTCCTAATGAATGGCAACCAAACTGCAATCAAAAGATAAAGATTGCATAATACAAACTTTTTTTTTCTCTCCTCCTTTTCTTGTTTCTTTCCTCTCTCCTCTCTCTTCCTTTTTTCTTCTTTTTCTCTCTCCTCTTTTTCAATTTCTCCTCCTCTCCTTTTCTCCCTTTTCCTTTCTCCTCCTCTTTTCTTTTTTCTCTCTGCACCTCTTTTCTCTTTTTTCTCTCCACCATTTTTATTTTTTCTCTCTCCTCCTTTTCTCCCTTTTTCTCTCTCTGCCTCTTCTCTCCTCTCTTTTTTATTTCTCTGCCTCTTCTCTATTTTTTCTCTGCCTTTTCTCTTTTTTCTCTCTGCCTATTCTTTTCTCTGCCTTTTTTCTCTCACTGCCTCTTATTTTCTCTACCTTTTTTCCCTCTCTGCCTCTTATTCTCTCTACCTTTTTTCTCTTTCTGCCTCTTCTTTTCTCTACCTTTTTTCTCTCTCTGCCTCTTTTTTCTCTCTTCGCCTTTTCTTCTTTTCTCTGCCTTTTTTCTCTCTTTGCCCCTTCTTCTTTTCTCTGCCTTTTTTCTCTCTTTGCCCCTTCTTCTTTTCTCTGCCTTTTTTCTCTCTTTGCCCCTTCTGCTTTTCTCTGCCTTTTTCCTCTCTTTGCCTCTCCGCCTCTTCTCTACCTTTTTTCTCTCCGCCTCTTCTCTACCTTTTTTCTCTCTCTGCCTCTTGTTTTCTCTACCTTTTTTCTCTGCCTCTTCTCTACCTTTTTTCTCTCTCTGCCTCTTCTCTTTTCTTCTCTTGCAAGCATTCTTGTAACATAAATGTTCACACTGGGACTGCAGTCCTCATTTTTCCAGCAGCTGTTTTAGAAGGCACACAGCTTGGGCAGTATTTTAATCCTCTTTTCTCAAGGTTGCAAGGCCTTCTTGAACTGTCTGCTTGATCCATCTGTTCTTGTTGATACTGGTTTCAGATGTCTGCATGTTTGGGTTTTAAAGTTCCCTGGGATTTAACACCAGGCATGCTAACTGTTGTAACATAAGTACTGGTTTCAGCTGGGGTAGAGTTGATTTTTCTCCCTAGTAGCTGATGCAGTGCTGTGGTTTGGCTTTAGTGTGATGATCTGTTGGTAACACAGGGATCTTTCAGATGTTACCAAGTTACACTTGCTCTGAGTTGAGGATTTTTCAATTTCCCATGCTCTGCCAGCCAGCAAGTGCAGAAGAAACTGGGAGGGAGCATGGCCAGGACACCTGCCCCAGACTAACCAGAGGAATATTCCATTCCACTCCACAGAATGTCATGCCCAGTATATAAACTGGGAGGAGGTGGTCAGGAGGGGCAGATCACTGCCTGGGCATCAGTCAGTGGGTGATGAGCAACTGCATTCTGCATCCTGCATCACTTGTCTTTTCCTGGCTTTTATTTTTCTCTCTCCTTTTGCTCTATTAATCTTCCTTACTACTATTATAGTAACATTTTTGCTGTTAGACTGTTCTTAAGGCAGAAGTTTTCCTTCTTTTTTTTTTTATCCTTAATTCTTCTCCCCATCCTACTGTGGGGGGAGGAGTGAGCATGTGGCTGCATGGTGCTTAGCTGCCAGCTGAGATTAAACCACCACAGCATTTTCCCCTTCATCCTCACTTTCCTAAGATGGATGTGTTTACATCTACAATTTTGGGCTTCTCTTGGTATTGAGTGAATGTAGACTGCAGTTATCCACTCTGTAATTTTTCAGTCTGCTGTTTTGTAGAAGCTAATAGAGGACTACTTGATCTTTCCCATGTAAATTAGGGCAATACTTTGCTATGTGATGTGTGCTAGATGCAGAGGATACAGATTGCCAATTTTATGGCTGGAAAAGGGATTTGCAGTCAAAACAGTCAGAAGTGGGATGGCTTCTTAGCCAGTCTAGCTAAAATTTCTTGCTGCCTAGCTTCCTGCAGTGGCTGGGTAAGAAGCACAGCTCTTAGTAACCTGTGAGAGAAACCTCCCTACTTGATATTGATGTTGTTTTTTTTCATCCAAATTCAAACCAGGCATGTGTTACATGAGTCACACAGGAGAAGCAAATGGGAATTCGATACAGACTTTGCTTTACAAAGGAGCAGGCACACATGTGCTCACTTGTCAGTGCCAACCCATCAGCTTGGCATCTCCTTGATTCAAACAAATAACCAACAAAACAAGGACAGGCTGAGAGAGTTGGAGTTGTCCTACCTGGAAAAGAAAAGGCTCCAGGGAGACCTTAGAGCAGCTTTCCCATACTTGGAGGAGGCCTCTAAGAGAGCTGGGGAGGGACTTTTTGCAGAGGCATGGAGTGACAGGACAAGGGGCAATGGCTTTGTTTTCAATCCACTAATCTGTTTTGTGAGAGACTGATTAAAAGTCTGCAGTTTTAGCTTGTGGGAGCCAGTATGGAAAATTGAATACTTCAAATATTCTTCCTTATCAGCCAGGAACTTGGGTGTTGCTAAGCTTTTATCTTACAGTGTCCCACTTCAAAACCAAAGTGTGATGTTAGCAAACACTGCATGGTGGGGTGTAAAGAGGCAGGAGAGATATTTTTCTTTATAAGATAGTAGGCTAAGATCCAATACCAGCTGCTGAGTGCATTACATGTGATGTGCTAACTCTTCCTTCTCCTGTTCTAGGGCGTAGTTGGAGGAGTCATGATAGTAACTCCAAACAATATCATGTTTGACCCACACAAGTCTGATCCTCTGGTGATTGAGAATGGCTGTGAAGAATATGGGCTCATATGCCCTATGGAGGAGGTTGTCTCAATAGCTCTCTANTCCAAACAAACACTGCATGGTGGGGTGTAAAGAGGCAGGAGAGATATTTTTCTTTATAAGATAGTAGGCTAAGATCCAATACCAGCTGCTGAGTGCATTACATGTGATGTGCTAACTCTTCCTTCTCCTGTTCTAGGGTGTAGTTGGAGGAGTCATGATAGTAACTCCAAACAATATCATGTTTGACCCACACAAGTCTGATCCTCTGGTGATTGAGAATGGCTGTGAAGAATATGGGCTCATATGCCCTATGGAGGAGGTTGTCTCAATAGCTCTCTACAATGACATCTCTCACATGAAGATCAAAGATGCTTTGCCATCGTAAGGAGCATTCTTCCCTGAACTTATCTTCCTTATGAAGAAGAGCCTGAGGGAGCTGAGGCTCTTCAGTTTGGAGAGGAGACTAAGGGGTGACCTTATTAATGTTTATAAATACAGAAAGGGTGAGTGCCAGGAGGCTGGAGGCAGGCTCTGCTGGGTGATGCCCAGTGACAGGACAAGGGCCAATGGTGGAAGCTGAGGAAATTCCATGGAAACATGAGGAAAAATTTCTTCCCTATGAGCGTGACAGAAGACTGAAACAGGCTGCCCAGGGGGGTTGTAGAGTCTCCCTCTCTGGAGATTTGCAAGACCTACCTGGATGCAATCCTGTGTGATCTGCTCTAGGTAATGTTGCTCTGTCAGGGAGGGTTTGACTGGATGAGCTTTGGAGGTCCCTTCCAGCCCTTGACATTCTGTTTCTATGAACTTGTGTTTGCAGATTTTCAGAAAGGGGCATGGAAAAAAAGAGAGAGGGGAATGGAGAGGAAGAGTTGTCATGCAGGGGAGGAAAGTGCCAGGAAATGAATGATTCATTCATGATGTTGTTCTGCTCTCTGGTTGGAATGCTTCAGTGGCACTAAAGTGGGTCAGGAATATAAGAACCAAAGTGTAAAGGAGACCATTACAAAGTAGTAATTAAAAGCACTGGCAGCATGTCATGGTTGGGCTCCTGCACTGACTGGAAGTGAAGAGGCTTAGGTTTGAACCAGGACTGTTCTGAGAGGAGTACTGAAAGGAAGGTAACAGCATCTTAGCTTCCAGCCTCAGGACTTCCAGCAATACCAGAACAGTCAGGCATTGGAATCATCTCCCAAGGGAAGCAGTGAATTCCCCTACACTTGACTCAGCTTGACAGGATGCTGGGCCCATCTCATTTCAACTGTACTAGTACTGCACCAAATGATCCTTGGGGTCCCTTCCAGCCTGACATTCTGTGATTCAGAACTGTGGAACCAGAACTGCACTGGTAGTGTTTATGATGCATAACAGACTTCCTGGGGTGACTGCTTTCATTTATGTGTTCTTTAGACACTGATGATGTATTTATTCTATCTCCTTAGAGGCAACACTTGTTTGACCAGTAAAATTCATCTACTCCCCTGCACTTTCTCATTTCAGGAAAAAACATTCCAGATTATTTGTTACACTTAAGAGTGTTTAGTAACTTCTTAGTAACTTTTAATTGAGAAACTTGTATTCTCATTTCACCTCAGACTTTTTAGCAGCAATGAAGAGCTGGAACTGTATGCTGTTAGATTTTTAAGGATTTTTCCATTTTGAAATGTTTTATGATTGTCCTACTTCAAAAAGACATCTTTGGGGAAGTCTGCATTCAATACAGTCTGGGTGCAGAGTGGGTTGAGAGCAGCTCTGCAGAAAGAGATTTGAGTGTATTGACTGATGAGAAGCTTCCCAGGAGCCAGCAGTGCCCTCCTGCAGCCCAGCAGGCAGCTGTGTGCTGGGCTGCATCAAGAGGAGTGTGGGCAGCAGGGCAAGAGAGAGGATTCTGCCCCTTGGCTCTGCTCTGCTGAGACCTCCCCTCCAATCTGCCTCCAGTTCTCATGTCCCCAGCATAAGAAGGACACAGAGCTGCTGGAACAAGTCCAGAGGAGGGCTGCAAAGATGATCTAAGGGCTGGAGCAGCTCTGCTATGAGGATAGACTGAGAGAGTTGGGGTTGTTCAGCCTGGAGAAGAGAAGGCTCTGGGGGGACCCTAGAGCTGCCTTCCAGTACCTGAAGGGATCCTACAGGAAGGCTGGAGAGGAGCTTTTCATAGGGGTGTCTGGTGGTAGGACAAGGGGGAATGGTTTGAAGCTGAGAGAGTAGGTTTAGACTGGATCTTGGGAAGAAGTTCTTCAGTATGAGAGTGGTGAGATTCTGGAACAGGTTGCCCAGAGAGCTTGTGGATGCTCCCTCCCTGCAGGTGTTGAAGGCCAGGTAGGATGAGGCCTCGAGCAGGCAAGTCTACCTGAGAGGTGTCCCTGCCCAGAGTGGTGAGGTTGGAGCAGATGATCTCCAAGGTCCCTTCCAGCCTGAGCCATTCTTTGATTCCAACAGCACATTAGAGTAAGGCAGAAGAATCCAATGGAACAGCTCCAGCTCTGGTGGCTGCTACTGCTTTGCATCAGACATGTTTGAGCAGAGTATGGCTTAGTGTTTGACCTGCTTTCTTCTCCAAGATGCAGTTGTACAGCCTAGGGATGGTTGTAGAGGTTGACTCATTGTCAGGTGTGGGAAATAACAGTATTAATGTGGTATGAATGAAATTCCAGTAGCTAAGTACATGTCCTGATGACTGCAGTTGGCAGGACAGGTCATGTCAGCTGAAATTCTGATGACTTGCACATTGTGATTCCATGTCTACCATTTCTTCATCCATCTGGCATACTCTGCCAAGTGGTTTACTCATTTTATTTCAGTATTATCCTTGCCCCATTTTTATCCATTTTGTTTCAAGTCCCTTTTTTTCCACTGGTGTATGTTTATTTTGGCAAAAGTAATTTTTGGTTGAGTTTCAGAGATTAAGTTGGTACATTATTGAGTTTTGTTTTTTTTTTTTTTCTTTTCCATTTTACTTTCTGTTTCCATTTTGTGTTTAACATCCTGTGTACATCCATCATTTTCCCTGACAGTGACATACCAAAGGATCTTTGTCCTCTGTACAGGCCAGGAGAATGGGAAGACCTATCCTCTGAGAAAGATATCAATCCTTTCAGCAAATTCAAATCCCTTAGCAAGGAAAAGAGGCAGCTGAATGGGGATCCATCCATTGCTCTGGGTGCCAAACAGATAAAGCCTTCATATGAGGAAAAGTCTGCTGATTTTGAAGTTCTTCAGTCATCTGAGAGTGCAGAGTCCATCAAATCCAAGTCTCTGGAGTTTCCCAACAACATCACTGCCACTGAATGTTTGGAGAAGTTGGCTGCAGATCCATGTGCCAAGGAACCTTCTGGAGAAAAAAACACTTCAGAAATCAAAACCAAAGAAAAACCCCTTTTAAAAGAAGGAGAAGATGACTTCATTGAGCTGGAAAAGACATCATCTCATATGGACAGAGGGTTGGACAGGAATATCTCAGTAATGGAAGGCTTGCTGGCTGACCCCAGGGAGCTGGGGAGAACTAAGCAGCAGGTAACCAAATCCACTACAGAAGTCCTGGAGCACTTGACAGTTGATTCCTTGGAAAAAAAGGACAGTGTTGAACCTAAAGCTGACTTAGACTTAGAGCTGTGTGAAAAGCAAGATGTTATTCCAGAAGTAAACAAATGTGTCAGTTCCCCCACAGGTAAGGTGGAGACTGCATTGGACACTAAGAAAGAGCTAGAGAAAGATAAACTTATTGAATTTTACCTCAATAAAGATGGGAATGGGTCTCAGTCATCTGAAGACTTACACAAGGCTGAAATCCAGAAAGGTGACAACAATAAAGCAGTTGGCATAGACCTTACACTTAGCTGTTCAAAGTCCCAAGCTAATGAAGTCCATACAGTTAAGAGTATGGAGCTTGCTTCCTGCTGTGTTGAAAGGAAAGCACCTTCATTAGAAATCAGCTCAGCAGCAGCAGAGGAAAAGGAGCTGAAAGAGTCTCTGGACTCTTCATTAGTACCAGCTGTAGACAAGACCTGTCAAGAAGCACAGTTAGACAATCAATCAGAGATCAGACTGTGGCTGCTGCAGAAAATTCAAGTGCCAATTGAAGGTAGGTCTCTGGTTATCCTTGTTTCCTCTTAGGCTTGGACAGCATTGTGATGGTAACCTCTGAACTGATAGCCCTGAAGTCTCTCTCTCTGTAACACCCAGTCTTTTGGCTCTACTCTTGTATATTGTGGTGTTGTGTTCTCTGTTCTTCAGAAGGAAAAAAAACCCTTCCAATTCCCTAAGCTTCTAGTTTGATAAGTAGCTTGTGTGCTCTTTCTGTATTCAGTCATCACTGTTTATATATAATCTGCATCTCTGTTTACTGGCTTTCAGGACAGTGAATGTCACCAAGTTGCAGTATTGGCAGTGACACTTGGTGGTCTAGGAGCTGTCACTCTCTATGGGTAGCTCTGGTTGCTTCAGTGCAGTTTGCACTTGGGTCACAGCAACCCTGTGAGTGCTCCAGCCTTGGGGCAGAGTGGCTGGAAACTGCCCAGCAGAGAAAGACTTCAGGGTGCTGGTTGACAGCTGACTGAAGATGAGCCAGGTGTGACCAAGGAGGCCACAGCATCCTGGCCTGGATCAGCAATGGTGTGTCCAGCAGGAGCAGGGAAGTGATTGTGCCCCTGTACTGGCACCGACGAGGCCACACCTTGAGTCCTGGGTTCAGTTTTGGGACTCTCACAACAAGAAAAACACTGAATTGCTGGAGTGGGTCTAAAAAAGGGCAGCAAAGCTGCTGAAGGGTCTGGAGAGCAGGGCTGGTGGAGCAACTGAGGGAGCTGGGGGTGCTTAGACTGGAGAAGAGGAGGCTGAGGGGAGACCTCGTTGCTCTCTACAGCTCTCTGAAAGGAGGTGGCAGTGAGGTGGGGGTTGGGCTGTGCTCCCTAGTAAGAAGTGATAGGATGAGAGGAATGGCCTCAGGTTGCACCAGGGGAGGTTTAGGTTGGATATGAGAAGAAACTTCTTCCCTGAAAGCATTCTCAAAGACTGGCAGAAGCTGCCCAGGGAGGTGCTGGAATCCCTATCCATATAGGTGTTTCCAGGAGGCAGAGATGTGGTGCTGAGGGACATGGCTTAGCAGCAGCCTTGGTAGAGTTAGAGAATGGTTTGGTTGGATGAGCTTAAAATAGCTTTTATAACAGAAATGGTTCTGTGATCCTATGGTAGTCCAATGAACCACTGGACATAGCCTTGAATTATGTCATGTGGGGAGGATGATTAGAGTGGAATTCTTTAAAACAGTTTTCTTAAACATAATTTTCCTTCTTTTGGAAGGGTTCCTGTGGTGTCAGTGGTGTTTGGTGATTTGTTCTTACTGGGAGGAAGAAATCCCTAAAAGGCTCTCTGTGTGCTCCTGAAATGAACAAGGCAGCTTCAGCATGATCGAGGCTATAGTTTAAGGAGCAATTTTTTCTGTCCCACTACCAATCCAAGGAACTTCTGCTGCTCTTACCCTTCACCCTGCCTGTGCAGACAAGATGTGGTTGTGTGGCTCTCTGACTGTCAGAGCTGAAGGACTGATCTGGCTTTGTGTGTGTGTGTGTATGTGTGTGCAGGGCTGCTACCCTTTGGCTGAATGAGTGTCCCGAACCAGTCTAACACTGTCCCCTTTTCCTACCTGCTTCATGTTGCAGTTTGCATCTTACTGGTTTGCTTTACTGGGCTGTTCTGTACACAGCTGTGTCACACATTTGTGACCAAATGGGAATAAATGGCCACAGTTTAGGGTGAACAAGCATTTATGAAATCCATATTGCCACTGAATGACATGTCAGGTTCATTTCTGTGTGCCTCTGAGTGTTCCTTTGCACAAGATTATTCTGTGTGATGATGTTTAACCCCCTGCTGTATCTGTCCTTTGTCTGTAAGCAGCCCATTTCTTTTCTCTCATTCAGATATGCTTCCTTCAAAAGAGGAGAAGAGCAAGACTCCTCCAATGTTTCTGTGCATTAAAGTAGGCAAGCCCATGAGAAAGTCCTTTGTGTCTCAGAGCACCACCATGTCTCAGCAGTACAGTAAAAAAATAAAGCAGCCAGAGTACTGGTTTGCTGTTCCTCGAGAAAGGTAAGCTGCAGTGTGTGGCACAGAAGATGCTTAGCTCTGTTTTAAACACCTGGAGCTTTCTGGGCTTGGATCTGACTTGCCTTGGGTGGTTCAAGGTGTGAAATCCAGCAGGGATGCTAAAATGAGGAGTGCCCTTGCTTGATTGCATGCCAGAGGGGTAAAGCAGTGTTTGTTGCTCATCTGCTGTGGCTCCCAGTGAAGAGGAAGGAAGAATCAGGTGCCACTTGGAAGGTGAAGAGAGAGATGCATGCAGATAACATGGTACAAGCACTGGGGGGTTCTGTGGGGTTTGGTTGTGGGTTTGATGTGAGGAAAATGGATTGAAGCTTGAGTAGTTTAGATGGGGGATTAGGAAGAAATTCTTTCCAGCGAGGCTGGTGAGACACTGGAACAGATTGCCCAGGGAGGTTATAGATATCCCCTGGGGGTATTCATGGCCAGGTTGGATGGGGCCTTGAACAACCTGAGCTAGTGAGAGGTGTCCCTGCCAGTGTCAGGAACATGATGATCTTTGGGGTCCCTTTCAACTCAAACCATTCTGTGAATCTATGAAAAGGGAAACAGCTGCAACAGAGGCCACTAAGGTGCCAGTGCTAAAAGAAGAGTTATTTCCCATGGGCAAAGGAGATGATATGGAAAAGAGAGATGGTGCTAACTGAAGGGGTGTTGCTGTTTTAGCCTTAGAGGCCATAAAAAAAAGGCTCTTCCTTTGTGATAATATACACTTAGGTGATGTGCCTGCAGGGGTGTATGTGCTACAGCAAACAAAATAAGAAAGCAGAGGCCTGTGATTTTCCACTTAAATCACCCAAGAGTTTCCACTGGCTGTGAGGAATCGAATCCCTGCTCCTTCTTTGGCTGGAAGGCAGCTAGAGCAACTCTGTTGAGGAACCAAAGCAGGGAAATCAGTGATCACACTTTGAGTTTGATACCAGAAAGGAAGCAGCTGAGCCAGTCTCAGAAGTGTCTCTTTAAGATGCAGGTGATTTTATTTCTGTTTTGAAAAATAATTTCTCAGGACATTGGATTTGTATTTTCAAAGTCATAGCATGTGTGTGGGTTTCAGTGTTTCTTTTCCTTTAGAAATGAGTGCTTTCAGCAGACCACTAGTGTGGAAGTTGCTGACCCAGAGGAGGAGGGGGAGAGGTTTAATCTGGCTGGAATGTTACTATTGGGAGTGTAGCTGAAGATAGCTTTTGGGTTGCTTGCTATCTGCTGAACCCAGTCCTTGGCTCCTCAGCTATTGCAAAAGGGCAGGTTCAGAAAATTCTAGGTGGAAGTGCAAGTAAATACTTCAAGGAGTTGGAGTGATGCTGTAATACCAGACAAGGTCAGCTCTTGCTTTGGGGATAGTGTATCTGATGTTCAATAAAGCTGCTGAGCTGGGGTCATCTTTGCAACAGGTAAATGTATTAAGCTTCACAGACTTGGAAAACAGCTCCTCTGCTTGTCATTCTCTGAATAGTGAGGGGACCTAACCCACAGATAAACTGAAATGTTGACAACAGGTTTATCCTTGGTTTTAGAAGGAGGAAAAGGCCATTTCTGCAGTGAGCTGTTGCAGCAGCACTTGGCCGTCCTGGCTGACAGGCCAGATTTCTGTTGCTGAGGCTGCTGTTCAGATCTTGCTCACAATTAGTGGTGAATAAGATTAGTGACATAGCTCATAATAAGATTAGTGACAAAATTAGTGGTGGTAGAAGACTGGGTCCTTTTTGTGCTGTTCATACTTAGAATCATAGAATTGTCAGGGCTGGAAGGGACCTCAAAGGTCATCCAGCTCCAACTCCCCTGCCATGGGCAGGGACACCTCACACTAAATCAGGTTGCTCAGCCTCATCCAGCCTGGCCTTAAAAAGACGTCCAGGGATGAGGCTTCCACCACCTCCCTGGGCGACCCCTTCCAGGGTCTCACCATCCTCATGGTGAAGAAATTCTTCCTAACATCCAGTCTGAATCTACCCACTTCTAGTTTTGCTCCATTCCCCCTAGTCCTATCACTACCTGACAACCTAAAAAGTCCCTCCCCAGCTTTCTGGAGAACTTGGGGAAAAAAACAACCTCAAATTCCTCAAACTAAGTGCCACTCCTTCCCATTAATGCAAGGCATGTCTTTGCCTAACAAGTCAGTGATTTCTCCAAACTCTTGGATGCCTTCTCAAAGCAAGATGCATCACTTCCTACCCTCTGGTGCTATTCCTGTACCAGTATTGCACAGTATGCAATTATCAGCGTTGCACCTTGAGAGTGCCATAGACAGCAGGTCACTTGGGGTGGCTTTGCAATGTATCTTTGATACAGTTTACTAATTTTAAGGACATTTGGAGTGTAGTTTTATTCATGTATGAAAATACCAAGAATGCTGTTGTCATCTCTAGCATAACTAAAACACTTTCTGTCTAGTGCTGTTAGTCACATTAGCTTGTGCAGCATCTTGATGTCTCATGGTCACAGAATCACAGCATGTCAGGGGCTGGAAGGGACCTTCAAAGCTCCTCCAGTCCCACCCCCTGCCAGAGCAGGATCACCCAGAGCAGATCACACAGGAACACATCCAGGCAGATTTTGAATCTCTCCAGAGAGGGAGACTCCACAACTCCCCTGGGCAGCCTGTTCCAGGGTTCTGTCACCCTCACAGGGAAAAAAATCCTCCTCATGTTTCCATGGAACTTCCTATTCCTCAGCTTCAACCCACTGCCCCTTGCCCTGTCATTGGGCATCACCCAGCAGAGTCTGGCTCCAGCCTCCTGGCACTCAGCTTTACATCTTTATAACCATTGCTGAGGTCACCTCTCAGTCTCGTCTTCTCCCAGCAGCACAGCCCCAGCTCCCTCAGGCTCTCCTCCTAACAGAGCTGTTCCATTCCCTTCAGCATCTTTGTGGCTCTGTGCTGGACTCTCTTAAGCAATTCTATATCCCTCTCAAACTGGGGAGCCCAGAACTGGACACAGTCATTGAAAGCAAAGCAAAGGGGGAATGGACATAAGTGCCTGTCAGAAGGGGCAAGGGAAACCCCTTCCAGCCCCCCTCACCCCCTCAGTTGCCCTTGCACAACAGATGTAGGGCACTAGAGGTTGAGGGTGAGGGGGTTTTGGAGGTAGAATTAACACCATCTGGGAGGTCAACTAAAGTAAATCAGTCCCCACCCTGGCATCAGTACTGGTACCCAAAAGAAAAAAGAGGAGGGTAATTGTAACTGGTGAGTCCCTTCTGAAAGGAACAGAGGGCCCCATATGCCAGCCAGACCCCTCCCACAGGGCAGGCTGCTCCCTGGAACCAGGCTCAGGGATGTTACCAGAAGACTGCCTGCTGTAGTACAGTTCTCTGATTACTGTCCCTTGTTGGTTGTACAGGTGGGAGATGATGAGGTTGATACCAGAGGTCTAAAGGCAATCAAAAGGAACTTCAAGGCACTGGGAAAAGTAGTTAAGGGATCAGGGGCACAGGTAATCTTCTCATTAATGCCCTTAGTTGCAGGTTGGAATGCTGAGAGGAACAGGAACTCAGGCCTGATTAACAAGTGGCTCAGAGGCTGCTACCACCCTCAAAATCTTGGCTGCTTTGATCTTGGGGAACTTTATATGGCCCTGGGTCTGCTGCTGATAGGGTACAGCTGTCTTAGAGAGGGAGAAAGATCCTGGCACAGGAGCTGGCAGGGCTTGTGGAAAGGGCTTTAGACTAGGCTGGAAGGGGGAGAGGGTCACACACAGCACTACTAGAGACAAACCCCAGGAGGCTAAGGGGTGGTAGGGCAGAGACAGGGG
>WBNM01011896.1:7570-19687 GCA_013399055.1 Ramphastos sulfuratus | reverse complement strand
TGTGATTCTGTGATCTCTTAGGAGGCAAAGAATCCATGCCCCAAGACCTGCAAAAGCACTCTGTTGTGGAGGGGAAAGATCTTATATGCCATAAATCATATGGAACTATTTATCAGCAATCACTACTTTAACTTTTCCACAGGCTTCAGTTTCAAAGCACGTTTTGAAGTGCCTGAAGTTTGCACAGAGCAGTTTATTTAAAAAAATATTTTAGGAAAATTACCCCAGGGTTGATTGTGTATTTATGAAGGGTTTCTCTTTTCTTTTCTTTCTTGGTTTTTTTTTTTGTTGTTTTGTTTTGTTTTTGTTGGTTTTTTTTCCCCACATATTAACATAATGTAAGAAAATGGCTTTATTAAGAACAGTGGAAAAATGCATAGAGAAACAGAAAAGATTTGGTGGCAGACAGTCTGCAGTGGGAGAAGTTTTGCTTGTTGTGCAGTCACAGATGACAAAGCCATGAAGAGGCCCTGGTTTCAATGGGCTTTGGATGAAGCTCTTGACTGGCTTGGCATTGCTCATTGCAGAACAGTGACTTGTTCCTGGCTTCATCTACACCCTCCTCAGTGAGTGTGCTTAGGAGGGAGCCTGCAGAGGGACTTTTCATCAGGGTATCTAGAGACAGGACAAGGGGCAATGGTTTGAAGCTGAGGGAGAGCAGGGTTAGACTGGAGCTTAGGAAGAAGTTCTTCAGTAGGAGGGTGCTGAGACTCTGCAGTAAGCTGTGGATGTCACCTCTCTGGGGGTGCTGAAAGCCAGGTCGGATGAGGCCTTGAGGAGCAGAGTCTGGTTGAGAGGTGTCCCTGCCCATGATGGGGAGGTTGGAGTAGATGAGCTCTGAAGTCCCTTCCAACCTGAGCCATTCACTGATGGTGATTCCATGATGATAGTCTTATTTTTACCCCTGCTGTTACATTAAACATCTGGTTGGAAGAAACCTTCAAGATCATCCAGTCCAACCTTCAACCCAGCACCAAACCATGTCCCTAAGCACAAGGTCCACAGGCTGTTTGCACACCCCAGGGATGGTGACTCCAGTACTGCCCTGGGCAGACCATTCCCATATTTGATTAATCTCATTGACCTACTTCATCCTCCTTGCTTGCTTCTTTTTCCTTAACCTGAATCTTCAGTTAAAAATGAAATTCAGTTAAAAATGAAATTCACATGCCCAGGTTTCAAACAAAGAAAGGCAGGTTTTACCCTGCAACAACTGCTGCAACATCTCTTGCAAATCTGCTGCTTGGTGTTCCTGGTGTTCATTCCTGACACAATTATGGGCTGCTTGAGTTTAATGATACAGTACACACTGCAGCATGGTGCTGTGCTGAGTTAGTGACTGTGAGTATTCAGTTTGTGGTTTACGATCAACTGCATTGTAAATTTTCCACAGGAGTCTACAACTAACTGAAAAGTAGTTGCTCATTCAAGTGGTGGAAATATGACTAAGAATATTGAAATTTTTTTTTTGTCCCCTGCAATTCCTGGATGATCTTTGAGGTCACTTCCAACCCTGACAATTCTGTGATTCAAAATTGCAAGACATATTGCACACCTGTGGAGACAGCAGAGGATGGTTGTATCTGCTAGCAGGAATCAATAAGAGGCTTCTCCTGAGGCAAGGCGAAACAAAGCCAAGTCAAGGTTGTTATGCATGGATGTCACCTGTCCCTCACTGCCACATCCAAGAAGGCCAATGGCATCCTGGCCTGGATCAGGAATAGTGTGGCCAGCAGGAGCAGGGAAGTCCTTCTGCCCTGTACTCAGCACTGGTCAGGCCACGCCTTGAGTTCTGTGCCCAGTTCTGGGGCCCTCCACATTTAAGAAAGATGTTGAGGTGCTGGAAGGTGTCCAGAGAAGGGCAGCAAGGCTGGTGAGGGGCCTGGAGCACAGCCCTGTGAGGAGAGGCTGAGGGAGCNAACACCTCCAGGGAGGGAGCAGCCACAACCTGCCTGGGCAACCTGTGCCAGTGTCTCACCACCCTCACTGGAAAGAACTTCCTCCTAACATCCAGTCTAAATCTCCCCTCTGCCAGTTTAAACCCATTGCCCCTAGTTCTGTCATTGCAAGACCTTGTCAGTAGTCCCTCCCCAGCCTTCCTGTGGGCCCTGTTCACACAGGAATGCATCCAGGCAGGCTTGGAAAGTCTCCAGAGAAGGAGACTCCACAACCTCTCTGGGCAGCCTGCTCCAGGGCTCTGTCACCCTCACTGTAAAGAAGTTTCTCCTCATGTTGAGCTGAAACCTTCTCTGTTCCAGTTTGTAGCTGTTGCTCCTTGGCTTATTGCTGCTGACCACCAAAAGGAGATTTGCCCCAGCCACTTGGCACCCACCCTTCAGATATTTATAGACACTGATCAGATCTCCTCTCAGCCTTCTCTTCTCCAGACTAAACAGCCCCAGGGCTCTCAGTCTCTCTGCACAGGGGAGATGCTCAAGTCCCCAAGTCATCGAGGTTGGAATAGAACTGGCTTTTTGATGCAGCTTGTTGTGGGCTTTGTGGTTGGATTTTTCAGAGCAAACTCAGTGTTTTCCAGATACTTGACATCTGTCTGAACCGTGCTGGTGCATCATGGGCTTAGGATAAGAGCTCAAGAGTGAAGTCTGTATGAGCTGTCCTGGCAGGGGCTGTGTTCCCAGAAGGTAGCTTTGTGTCATGGCCTTAGCAGAGCGCTGTGTGAAGCCTGCTGACTGCCTGTGGAGCTGGGAAGGGAGCAGGGGAAGAGGTTTCTGCTCAGGTCAGAGCACATGCAGGGCTGGAGGGGCACAAAGGAGCCTTGGACATTCTGGGATGTCAAGGTGCAGTTTGGATTCCATAGAGACGGGGCCTTTTCCCAGGCATCCAGGGCTGCTGAAAGGGAAATTGTTTGGAGCTACTTGGAATGGATGAAGTAGACAAAACAGGGATGTTTGACTAAAGTAGTAGCCACAGCTCTTGTGTAGACAGTAAACAATGGTTTATTGACAGTAAACTCTTGCTCTTATGGAAAAATGCCTTCAATCACTTATTTCCTGCAAGGCTCAGGCAGGGTGTCTTTGGTCACTCACACATGTTTTGAACTTTATCTCAAATCAAAACATCCTGATTTCCAGCCTCTGGAACTCATTACTTGTCCCTGCTTCCCCTGTTTGAATAAAAGGTGGCAATCTTGGCTGTGCACTCGTCAAAGCTGTTTTAGGTAGCATCTATGAGTTAAGAAAATGCTGGGGATAGAGGAAACCCTAGGATTTGTGCAGCAGAAAACATCCTTGGACAGGGCTTGGCAAAAGGGGGTTGTGCTGGGGGATAGCTCTTCTTACTCCCCTCCTGCTTAGGCTTTGATGTGATTGCTGTGAAGACACAGAGTATTTTGCCTCTCAAAGAGGAGCCTCCAATTTCTTTTGTGGCCTAGTTAGGCTTCCATGGCTTGCAGGGATTTCCCAGTGTCACACCACTGCAAAGGGGAGCCAGCAGTAGGTCTGGCTGGGTGTCCTGTGGGTATCAACCTTTGTGCCAGCTTGGTGAGTACAGAAGGTTCTCCTGGTGGGCAGCAGTGTGCTGCTGGTTGGTGTTGAAGTACAGAAGGTTCTCCTGGTGGGCAGCAGTGTGCTGCTGGTTGGTGTTGAAGTACAGAAGGTTCTCCTGGTGGGCAGCAGTGTGCTGCTGGTTGGTGTTGAAGTACAGAAGGGTCTCCTGGTGGGCAACAGTGTGCTGCTGGTTGGTGTTGAAGTACAGAAGGTTCTCCTGGTGGGCAGCAGTGTGCTGCTGGTTGGTGTTGGAACTACAGAAGGGTCTCCTGGTGGGCAGCAGTGTGCTGCTGGTTGGTGTTGAAGTGTAGAAGGTTCTCCTGGTGGGCAAAAGTGTGCTGCTGGTTGGTGTTGAAGTACAGAAGGTTCTCCTGGTGGGCAGCAGTGTGCTGCTGGTTGGTGTTGAACCAACACCTTCTAAGATCGAGCCTTTGCTGTGGTCTAGCAACTGCTGCTGAGTTTCAAGGCCACTGTTGGCTCATATGAATCTTGGTGTTTGATCTGTCTGCTACCTTCTGTGAGCCCCAAAGGTTAAAACAAAAGCCTCGAGCCTTAAATCCAGCTGACAGACTGGATAGAGGGGACTGGCCAGCCTCCTGCAGGACAGAGCTGCTGTGCACTGAGTCCTCAGCACAGCTCCAGCAGTTAGTCCCATCTGGGACTTAGCTGTGCACCATCTTGTCAAAGGCATGTCTCACCTGCACCTTCCTCAGGCAAGCTGTAGGAGACCTCAGACTGGCTACCAGGGACAAGGTTCTGTCTCTCTTCATGTTTTATGATGAAATCCCAAAGCATGAGCAGATCCCAAAGTTGCAGTAGCTGTACAAGGCTTTCTTGGGAGGATAACTTAGCTGCCTTAGTGTCAGTATCCGGAGAAAGGACAAGGGCATTCAGCTTAAATCTGGGCAAAGGGACTGATGGCAGCAACCATGATGCTCTCAGATGTCAAATACTCTCTTCCCTTCATGGAACTAGAGAACCTCTTCTGTAAATGGTCTGTTAAAAGATGTAAATTCATTCCCCACCCAGCAGGGTGGGGGTTACTGTAACCAGAGCATTTGTTTAGAGACATTTGGTCCTGAAGTGATGCTGAAGCATCTTGTTCTGGCTCACTGAAGAGGCTCCAAGCCACATTTACTGGATCTCCACCTGCCCAGCCTCAAGCCTGCAGGTGTAGCTGCTTTAGTACTCAGTTCTCTACTCTGATACTGTCAAAACAAGGCAGAAAAAAAAAAATTATTGCAAGTAGTTGTGAGATGTGGTCGTTTTGACAGCATTTGCTTAAAGACTGATTGTGCTGCCAGCAATTGTGCTGGCAGGGCTGATGGGAGGGCAGAGGAACCATGGTGTTTGGGGCCCCATCCCTGGAGATATCCAAGGTGAGGCTCAACAGGGCTCTGGGCAGCCTGATCTATTTGATCATGGCCCTGCTGACTGCAAAGGGAGTTGGACTGGGTGACCTTTGGAGGTCCCTTCCAACCCAGACCATTCTGTGATTCTGTATGATTCTGTGCTGAGAATAAACCCAGCCAAACAGAAGTTTCTCGCCTCTACCCACACAGAGACTGCTGTGGGTGCTTCCTGGAGAGGGTGACATTGCTCTGTGGTACCCAGCCATGCACTGACACCTGTGGCCCGTGTATAGGTAGCTCATCTATTATCCATGGCACAGCAAAATGACCTAAATTGCTTGCCCTGGGCTGCAAAGATGTGCACATCAGCCCTTCTGGTACTAAGTGTCATTGTGGGCAACTTGCTTGCCTTTGGGACAATCCTGGGTGCTGTGCAGGTGCCCTGTGCTGTGATGGAGGTTGACTCTGAGCCTGTTTGTTAGGAGGAGAGCACAGGACAGGGCTGGGAAGCAAAAAGTGGTGTGCAGAGAGGAAGGCAGTGGGAAGGACCCAGGGAGTGGGGGCTGCCTTGGGTTTCCTCTTTAGGCACAGACTGGGGAGGCCTTAGAGCTACAATTCAGTATCTGAAGGAGACCTACAGGAAGGCTGGGGAGGGGCTGTGTAGAAGGGCCTGTGGTGACAGGACAAGGGGTGATGGTTTGGAACTGGAGCAGAGGATATTGATANTTCCATGTCCTTCCTGTGCTGGGGGCTCCAGAACCGCACACAGGACTCTATGTGGGGTCTGAGGAGAGCAGAGTAAAGGGACAGAATCCCCTCCCTTGCTCATCCAAGATCAGACTCAGTGTGGCCGTGGGGCAGCCTGGTCTAGTTGGAGGTGTCCCTGCTGCCTTCAGGGGGCTTGGACAAAATGACCTTTGAGGCTCCCTTCCACCCTGATGCAATCTGTGATGCTGTGAAATCCTTTCATGGAACTTTACCTGTGGTTCTGAATAACCCGAAACCTGCACTGCTCACTCCAAAAGCCTTTCTTGCAGCCTTTAGCATGCAAAGGACTCCAAACTGTGATACTTGGGAGATTTCTTCCTGCAGGGAAGGAGTTACTGTGACCCTGGCTGGAGGGTGCTGGCCTCGGGAGGTGAAGATTGCTGAGCACTGTCAGCTGTACCCAAAGTGGTTTTCGCTGAAGGGTCTCCGCCGCTGTTTATGTTTTCTAATGCGCTGCGGCTGGCGTTTGTTGCCATTAAAACTTCATTTGTTTGGAGGAGCTTTTCAACAAACTCAAAGCCAATAAATCATGAGTCAAATATTTATTATTTCAACTGCACAAGGAGGGAGGAGGGGCCACTGGACAAATTTGCATTCCTTCAGCAGTGCGTTAAATGGGAGGCCGTGGGGGCAGGTTAGCCACGGCACTTTGTCCCCAGAAGAACAATTAGTTGGCTGGACAGGACCAGCTGAGTGACAGCTTCGAATCTGGCAGCAGGAGTGGAGCAGAAATACTCTTGAGTACTCCAGCTTTGCCCTGTCTACCCGTGGAATCACATCCACAGATGATGGTAGTGAGCAGAGGGCTTCTGGATTAAGCCTGTCACAAATAGAAGCCTCTAATGCCTGGGTTAGAAAGCCTGGGCTGATAAACTGCTCCCACTTACGCTGGTGGCAAAGCTGCTATTGTCTGAGGTCAGGATTTCACTCCAGGTCTGTTTTCAGTCACAGGCAGTAGCAGACTCCAAACTCTTCCTCCTGCTGTAGGGTATGTTACACTAGTTTGTGGTGGGACAAATGACATGAAGATCTGGAGTAGGATGTGGAAAGTGTTGTCACGAGCATCGCTGCATTAGAGCTGTGGGCCTCTATTTCTTTGTTGAATATTGAACTCAGTTAAAAGCAGGGTGGGATTTAGGGCTGATCATGTACTTTTGCCTTCAGCCCATGGATTTGGCTGAAAATCCAGAGGAAAAGATGGGAAAGTCAGATTTGTTCTTCACAGAGAGAGTGATTTGCCATTGGAATGGGCTGCCCATGCGGGGTCACTGTCCCTGGAGGTGTTCAAGAATAGATGGGGCACTTAGTGCCATGGTCTAGTTGATTGGATAGGGCTGGGTGAGAGGTTGGACTGGATGAGGCACTTAGTGCCATGGTCTAGTTGATTGGAAAGACCTGGGTGATAGGTTGGACTGGATGATCTTGGAGGTCTCTTCCAACCTGGTTGATTCTATGAGTGGCTGCTCCCTCCCTGGAGGTGTTGAAGGCCAGGCTGGATGAGGCCTTGAGTAACCTGTACTAGTGGGAGGTGTCCCTGCCTATGGCAGGGGGTTGGAACTGGATGATCCTTGAGGTCCCTTCCAACCTTACCATTCTATGATTCTATGATTTCAGCATTTCAAATACAGAATACAACCCCTAGTCACGGTGTTTAGTTTTGAGTGTGATATTTCTTTCCATGCTAGAAACACACACAAATTTTGCTTTTGGAGCTGAACAGAAATAATTCTGACATCTGTCCATGGGTTTAAGGCAAAAATCTCTGTATTGTCAGTTAAACTCTGAGAATCCAAACAATTGGGAGATGTAGTAGGTTCCATAAGAAGCTTGATGTCTATCTCTAATATTTATGTGGAGAGCTGTAATTATGTATGTCAGAATCTATCTTTTCAGTAAGCAAAATGTCCTTCTGCACCTCTAAACCAGACCCTGTCTGTAAGCACCTCCAAAATAGTCCAAACTTTGCCTCCAAGTTCTACATTAAATCAGTTTCTTTCATCTTGTATGACAGTCTCTACCCCACACAGTCCTCAAAACCATCCCCTTCACTATTAAGGCCTCTAGATGCTACTATAATACCTTAAGAATGTAGGATCCTAGATAAAATAAATTGGTGTCCCTTCTTTCCAACACAGGACATGTAGCAACCCTGCCCAGTGAGTCATCTGTTCAGCATTCTCCAGTCTTTGAGACCTCTGCACTCTCCAGGGAGCTCTGACCTTTACCAATGTTATCTTTCTTATTTCAGTCTTGGCACCTTCTCCCTTTCCTCAGAGGCTGTGCTGGGCAAAAACCCTGTGAAATGAGCAGCAGACATCATCTGTCAGTTCTCTGAAAGCTTCCTGGGCTGGTAGTGTGGTTCTTGGCTGCAGATGGTGGTTAACTTCACCAGCAAAATGCCACCTCAGCCTCCCTCCCTCTCCCCACAGGGCGAGGGAATTGTTAACTGGGTAGAGATGTACATGAGGGGTCCGTTGGTGGAAAGAGTCATCCTTATTCCTAGTGACTTCTGAGATGACTAACTCATCAAGAGGCAGATCAGCAAACCTTCTGAAATGCTTTTCCTGCTCTCATGTGCTGTGAATCAGCAAGAAAGCAGTCACCCCGTTGGCAGTGTGCCCCCTGAGGTCAACAGAGCCAGGGTTTCACCCCCTGGCAGTCCTGCTCTGCAGCAGGGCACTCCGCCAGGCTGTGTCCATCCCTTCTCACTTCTCTGAGCTCTTGCAAGGCTACTCACAGTGTTTTGCTGAAAACAGAGGAGGGAGAGCTTTAAAGCAGCTGAGAGTAAATCCTGGCTGCAAAATGATGTCAACACCTGGCTTTTTATCATCAGGAGATGTCAAAATACTTTACAAGAGTGGTCAGTACCAGCGTCTCTGTTTAGCAAAGAGACAAAGAAAGATAACACTACCTGCTCGAGGTCACCAAGCAGACAACAGCAGAGTCAGAGTGGGTAACATCCTCCCACTCTGTGCAGCAGCCTCTGCTTCAAATCAAACTGCTGTTGTGCTGCAGAGCTTACTGCAGCAGGTCAGCAGGACACCAAGTATTCAGTGGCATGGACTTGCTGTTTATGTGGAGAACAAACACGTGGCACTGGGAAGATGTAAATTAACTCAGGTCGGACAGCAGCTCCTGGGTTTGTAGTGATCTGCCTGATGCTGAAGAACAGGAGGCTCTCAGGTGGTATGTTTCTTCTTAAGGACAGTGCAGATACAGAGCTGGCTTCTGGCAGTGATGGGTTTCTTGAAAACCCTGCTGACTCTCCCAAATGTTTGGTGGTCCATGTAGAAGTGGAGCTGTCATTTTGGAAACCTGCGCTGTGTGAGGTGAGCAAAGGTGGCATTGGTTGCCAGCAGAGATATTCCCATCTAAGGGTGAAAAATTACCCAGTTTTCCTGGGGTTATTCAGGAATGGGCAATGGACTGAGGCCTAACATGAGCAATCTTTCAGAATTCGACCCAGAATATCAGGCAGGACATGGATCCTTGCACCTCCACACCAGCTCTCCTTTCAGATGCATTCCAGCAGGCTTTCACCAAACCCGTAATCATAGAATCATAGAATCACAGAATGGTAAGGTTGGAAGGGACCTCAAGGATCATCCAGTTCCAACATCCTGCCATAGGCAGGGACACTTTCCACTAGCACAGGTCACTCAAGGCCTTGTCCAACCTGGCCTTGAACACCTCCAGGGAGGGAGCAGCCACAACCTGCCTGGGCAACCTGTGCCAGTGTCTCACCACCCTCACTGCAAAGAACTTCCTCCTAACATCCAGTCTAAATCTCCCCTCTGCCAGTTCAAACCCATTGCCCCTTGTCCTGTCATTGCAAGACCTTGTCAATAGTCCCTCCCCAGCCTTCCTGTAGGCCCCCTTCAGATATTGGAAGGCTACTTTAAGGTCTCCTCGAAGCCTTCTCTTCTGCAGGCTACAGAGCCCCAACTCTCTCAGCCTGTCCTCATAGCAGAGCTGCTGCAGCCCTCTGATCATCATAATGAGTGCAGTTGGCTGGGCTGAAGATGGGAGAGTTGTCCACCCTCTCAGACATACCTTCAGCTTGCCATACCCATGGGTAGCCACACAGTCAGAGTGAAGTACCATCTCCAGCTGCTGGTCCTCTTTCTGCCACTCCTCAAGAGGTACCAGCCCCCAGCAAGCCATTAACCCTTTCCTTACTCTCATGGCCTTGCAGATGTGCTTTTTAGTGCCATAATTCTTGGCAAGAGAGGCAACCTAAGTATTGCTATGGGACCTGTGTGCATGTCTGTTGTTCATCATGTGGGAATTCAATGGGCTACCCTGAACTGGAGAGAGAGAAACTAATGATTGCCATATTTCCAGCAGCTGGCAAGCAAGAGAAGCTGTCTGAACTTTCCCCCAAAGACGCTTCTGCCTCTTGCAGTGATTTTAAAACCTTGGGTTTTGACCCTTTCTGAGGTGATTCATTTTGTGTTGATGCCTTTGCTACCTTCCCCTCCCCAGGGGAGTGGGGTGAGCAAGGGGAGAGAGGTGAGACAGGGAGAAGGAACTTTTCACAGCTAAGTGCATGTGCAGCAGGAGAAGGCGTGAGAGCTGCTTCTCTACCTCCCTCCTCCAGTTCCCAGCCAATTCCCACGTGCTCTCAGATATTTGCATTATGCTGTGGGTTTAATTCCTCCTCAATGCACATCTCAACTTGTTTTGTTCCTCCTGTTTCTGTTCTCCTTTACCCAGTCAAATGATCCCACCGGGGAGGTGAAGGTCCAAATAGAAGGTGGAAGGAAGGAAAGCATCTTTCCTCCTTCCTGGCAGCAGAGTGATTGAGAGCGTGTGAGTCTGAGGCAGATTCTCTCTGGGGTGGGGAGATTGCAGCCTCATACTTAGCATAATGGTAGGCAAGAGCTGGGATTGAAAATGGGGCCTGCATTTGGATTGAATGACTGATTGTGGTGCTAGTCTGGCCCTCTTCCCAAAACTCAGGAGAGAAATGCTGTAGCAGTCCTTGGCTCCATCCTGCAGGATATTCTAAGGGCTGTGCTTTGTGACTGAGGAAAAGGCTGCATCCCGCCACAGCTGGCAGCTAGAGCTGCCTGTGACCAGAGCTGACNGCAAAGGGGCAGAATCCCCTCCCTTGCCCTGCTGCCCACACTGCTCTTGATGCAGCCCAGCACACAGTTGCTGTCTGGGCTGCACTCACACTGCAGGCTCATGCTGAGCTTTTCATCACCCCAGACCCCGAGGTCCTTTTCCTCACTGCTGCTCTCAGCCATTCCCCACCCAGCCTGGAGTTGTGCTTAGGATTGTGCCTACAATTGTGCCTACAGACCTTCTTAGAACTGCTTTTGAAATCTGCACCTGGGGGTATCTTGAAACCTTGAAATGGACAGTAGGGGAAAAAAAAAGTAGCAGAAAAATGAGAAAATCCCTCATGTTGTCAGTAATAAATCAGAGGGAGTGGGAAAAGCCTTTCTGTTTGGCAGGGTGATCTCATTATCTGTGGTAGAGTCCTCATCACTGCAGGCTTTCAAGATGCAGTTGGACAAGTTACTGAATCATCTCATCTAGGCACCTTTACCCATGAAAGCTGGACCAGATCACAGAATGTTAGGGGTTGGAAGGGACCCAAAGAGATCACCAAGTCCAACCCCTCTGCCAGAGCAGGACCAGACAATCTAGCTCAGGTCTCACAGGAACACATCCTTAAAGTCTCCAGAGAAGGAGACTCCACAACCTCTCTCAGAAGCCTGTTCCAGTGCTCTGTGACCCTTAGAGTAAAGAAGTTCTTCCTCATGCTGAGATGGAACTTCTTGTGCTGTAGTTTCCATCTATTACCCCTTGTCCTATCACAGGGAGCAACTGGGAAGAGTTTGTCCCCTCCCTCTTGACCTCCGTCCCTCGGATATTTATAAATATTGATCAGATCCCCTCTAAGTCTTCTCTTCACAAGACCAAACAGCCCCAGGTGCCTCAGCCTCTCCTCAGAGGGCAGTGCTCCAGCCCCTTCATCATCTTTGTAGCCCTGCCTTGGACTCTGTCCAGTAGTTCCTCCTGAACTGGGGAGCCCAAAACTGAACACAATATTCCAAGTGAGGTCTCACCAGGGCAGATGATCTTTTGAGGTCCCTTCCAACCTAGGCTGGTCTGTGAATCTCTGATCATCAAGATGTTGTTGTCTATGTGTGCCATGTTTGCACATCAGAGGTGGACAACAAGTGACTCTGTGCTATTCGGACAATTTCTCTATTCTCTGGTTTCTTTACAGTCTCACCCTACAATTTGAGTGGTAATTGGGAGTCCCTTTGAGATTTTCTACCTGGTTGCTATCTGAGCTTTCTCATACAGCCCAGACAGCTAACTGAGTGCTGAGCTGCATCAAGAGCAGTGTGGCCAGCAGGGCAAGGGAGGGGATTCTGCCCCTTTGCTCTGCTCTCCTCAGACCCCAGCTGCAGTCCTGTGTGCAGTTCTGGAGCCCCCAGCACAGGAAGGACATGGAAGTGTTGGAGTGGGTC
>WBNM01011895.1:0-123497 GCA_013399055.1 Ramphastos sulfuratus | reverse complement strand
ACACTGGCACAGGTTGCCAGGAATATAGCATAGAAGAATTAGAGAAGATTACAGGATGCTTTACTACACTGACTCATTTATGTCAGATTCTTTTTTGAAGCTGAGTCTGAGACTGAGATCAGAGACATTGTTTGTGCTTATTTCAGAGGGTCTTGTTTTTGTCAGAGTTAGTATCTTCATATATTTGCATATGATGATCTTGCCTGGTCCTGAATCTCAAAAATCTTCTGGTCCTGTATCTCAAATACCTTCTGGTGCTATATGTCAAAAACTTTCTTGTCCTGATACTTTTTGATGGTATTGTCTTAAGCATTTTTGCTAACATGATTAATAGCAATTGAAATAGCAACATCAAACCTCTATGAAAAAAAAAAAGCACATGGGAAAAACTATTAAAATGCAGTTTCTAGTGGCATTTAAGTTTGAAATTGGCATATACTCAAGAGTCACCAAAAAAATTACTGAGATTTTTTTAACTGGCTGAAAAATATTATCACTTGCCTTTGAAATTATAACCACTGGCCTTGAGCTAGCCTGTTACTGAATTCGTTGATGTTCCTCAGGGACTGTCCTGCTGATGTCAACAGCCACTCTGAAAATGAAGGGAAGAACATCCCCAGTGCATTGCTGTTGGTTTTATAGCTTCTTTTTTTATTTTCCCCTGTATTATGTTTCACAATATTTTTCCAGTATTTGTGGGTAGAAAACAGTATGATATTCGAAGATGAAGTACAGTTATTGAAGAGCTTCCTGAGAAAATTCTGTGAGGATTCACTTATATGCTCACATACAGCATAAATTAGTCCCAGACTAGATGAAGAGACTTGGATGAAGCAGCAGCAAGACAGAGGATGCTTCATCTGGCACATCCAGCCACTTGCCTGTCAACACAGTTCACAAGTTGCTACTATTATTTATAGTCTTTTGGACTTCTTAGTATTTTTCATAGAGGCTTTCCTTATTTCTCTGTAAACTAACTGCACCTGTACTGACAAGCACTCCAAGTCTCCACAGTACAGACAGGACAGGCAAAGTAGGAATTTAAGCAGACACTGTTGATATTACACGATAGGAGCCATCGAGTCTATGGCCAGAACCTAAATATAACACAGAGAACTTCTGGATAGAGATTTTTGTTACTGGAGAGAAAACAGTACTAGAGTTACAATAAAAGGAGAAATTAATGGAAGCTTTTTGGCAAAATGGGATGAAAAAAAGTATCTCATTTGATGTATGCATGCTAAAGAAATAAGGAGTCTCCTTGTACAACACTGCGAGACAGGAGAAATGCTTTGTTCTCCAGGCAGTGGATATCTAAGGCTGGGGATATTCCTTCACCAACACTGGGTCAGTATTGCCCAGAGCAGTTCCAAATCACACTGCCAAGAGCATAAGAGAGTGATGCCTTGCTGGGTGCCACTCTAGTAGTTCTAACAAGCTTGATATAATATGTAAATTCCTATCTTCTTTGGCCACTGATTCATTGCCAGCAGGAAAGAAGACACTGAAGGCACATCTTGTTCCAGACATTCTACAATTTTTTTTTTTCACATTCTCTCTTCTTTTTTTCCCCAGCAAATTTATTCCAGTTTAATAATTCATTTAGGATAGTTGCTCACCAGCAAAAGCAATATTCCACCAAGAAAAGCCTTGTGTGTGTCTTCCAAAGACGTCAGGTGTTAAAATAATTGCATTGCTTTCACTCCAGCACTTGGCTGCCACCCATACACTGCAGGAAGTAACTATTCCAACTTTTCTTAAGTCAGTAATTCTTATTAATGATAGAAGTAAGCTGTGCTGATTTCATGTGTAGTCCAACACCCTTCACTTTGGTTTCTCAGAAGATACAGAGAACAGGCATAGCTTATATACAGATCAAGATGAGTAATGGATATAGTCACAGTTAAATACACCCTGAACATGCTGGACATACTGTGAATACAACACAAAGATGATTTCTTTGTGCTTTCAGATTTGGTATGCTGGTAGACCACTATCTGTGCAGAAACTTTTCTTTGAAAATTAAAAAAAAAAAAAACCAAAAACAAACTTCAAAAAATATTAGGACAAATCACAGAGGGGGCAGAAGATTACAAAATGTTTCCTGTTTACAAAATGGTGAGAGGGACTTACATCTTTTATCACAAAAAGAGAAAAAAAAATGAAAAAGGAAAATAAAGAAAAAGGAAAAAGGAAAATTAAAAAAAAAAGAAAAAAGGAGAAAGAAAAAAGGAAAACAGAAAAAGAAAAAAGAAAAAGAAAAAAGGAAAATAAAAAAGAAAAAAAGGAAAAAGAAAGAAGAAAAAAGAAAGAGAAGTCAGGGCTGGAGTTTGATGTCTGACAATACAAAATTTCAAGGCATCTCTTATCTCTTCTTCTAAGTGCCTTGCTTTTTTCCTGATAATAGGTGAATCTAGATTTTCATGTTGTTGTCTGAAATTCTGTGCATAAATTCAATGAACACATAACTTGATCCACAATAACAACTATAGAATCCTCTGGACTTCTGAGCACATCCAGTTGAAGAGTCACATTCATCATTTTCATCCAAATCTGTAAAATGTGAGTGATTTGATACTACTTTCAGAAACTTCTTAGTACAGGCAGAAAGGAGTAAGATTTTTGTATTCAAAAGTAGAGTACAACTCTTTCCCATCTCACACTTGTTCTATGTCTATGTAGTCATAGAATCATAGAATCATAGAATGGTAAGGTTGGAAGGAGACCTCAAGGATCATCTAGTTCCAACCCCCTGCCATAGGCAGGGACACCTCCCACTAGCACAGGTCACTCAAGGCCTCATCCAACCTGGCCTTGAACACCTCCAGGGAGGGAGCAGCCACAACCTCCCTGGGCAACCTGTTCCAGCGTCTCACCACCCTCATTGGAAAGAACTTCCTCCTAACATCCAGTCTAAATCTCCCCTCTGCCAGTTCAAACCCATTGTCCCTACTCCTGTCATTACAAGACCTAGTAAATAGTGCCTCCCCAGCCTTCCTGTAGGTCCCCTTCAGACACTGGAAGGCTACTCTAAGGTCTCCTGGAAGCCTTCTCTTCTCCAGGCTGCAGAGCCCCAACTCTCTCAGCCTGTCCTCAGAGCAGAGCTGCTGCAGCCCTCTGAGCATCTTCGTGGCCTCCTCTGGACCCGCTCCAACACTTCCATGTCCTTCCTGTGCTGGGGGCTCCAGAACTGCACACAGGACTCCAGGTGGGGTCTGAGGAGAGCAGAGCAAAGGTGGAGAATCCCCTCCCTTGCCCTGCTGGCCAATGAAAGTTACACTGTTACATTGATAGTCAATGAAAGTTACACTGTGTGCTTTTTTTCTGAAGAATTTTTTTTCTTTTCCAGAAAACATATTTAACTGGTAGAAATAACAATATTGTCACAGCCATTTTAGTCTAGAAATCACTTTTGCTATATAGTCAAGGACTGAGAGGTATTTAATACAACAGACATGAGAAAAAAGGAGATGATTTTTTCCACTTTGGTTTTTCTATACATTTTCACATCAGACTTGCTTAGGAAAAAAAAAAAAAAATATGATGCTAGTGTCAAGTCATGATCAAGACCCTTCCATTATCCCTTTTCAAACATAGGGAAAAGGGACCTTTTTTTTATACTAGTGTATTCATCATTAAGGTTCAAGTGGACACTTGTGAAGTTAAAACGTACTCCTCTCCACAGAAATGTAACTGATTCACACTGTAATAGGCACAAAAGGAGAACAAATTACCCATTGAGAGATTGTAATAGTTTAAGTATAAAGGTTAAAGCTGGCTTCAGTTAAATCAATAGTAAAATCCATTTACTTCAGGGTCAGTGGTGAACCACTGCAAGTTTCCCATGCAATAACTCACTGTTAAAACTATTAGTGGGAATAGGAGAGCAGAAAGTTCTGATCCCACATAAACTTCCCATAAAAATTTAAAAAAGCAACAACAAAACAGAAAAAAAACCACACCCAAACAAAAAAACCCCAATAACAACTAAAAAAACCCTAAGCACTAGTCAAAATTTTATTTCTGTTTTTCATGTAAAAAATAATCAACATCCACTATGTTCTGCATCTAAATATAGCCAGATTAAAATATCAAAACTGAAAAAAAAAAAGGCAATGTTTTCAATCCAAAGTTCACATAAGTGAAATTTTCAGTGTAAAGTATGAAATGGAAGAGTAAAAGAGAAAGAAAAAGAAGTGTTGCATTAAAAGCAATAGCAAGATATTTGCAGCTGCAACTAAAAAACCCATAGTTAACAGGAAAATACAGGAAAACAAAAATGGGAGTTACTGGTAAAGGACTTATATAGAAATAAAGGTTCAGAAAGAGTTTGCAAATCTCTCTAATAATACTCTTCTCCCACAACGTACTTCAGCTTATCTTCTGTATTTTAAAAATATCTTTTCCAAAACAGCATGTTTCATACCTTTTGATAACCTTTTCTCCCTCCACATACTCTTCTGTTTCTGGCTTACTGTTTCCAGCATTACGAACCCCATTTCATCCTCAACATCGACACACTGCTGAAGTTCAAGAGAGTGTTTTGCAATTGGTGCTAAGAAACTGGAGCTCCTGCATCATTTTGGTTGCTTCATTAAGATAGTCATTTTGTTTCCCTTCAGATTCAATTAATATTTCATCTTTAAAAAAATCAGCAAAAAAACTTTCCTGTGTTTGGATGTTGCATTCTACTCAATATCATTCAGAGAGAATCAGATCTCTAATTATGAATGAGGAGGATGTTAGCCATACAGGCAAGGCCTGTTTTTCCCTTAGGCAGAACATGCCCTTGATTTAAAGGCAGAATAACTGTGAGCAACAGAAAGTAAACTTTAACAAGAAGCTTTTACAGTTCTCAAAAAAAAAAAAAAAAGAAAAAGAAAAAGAAAAAGAAAAAGAAAAAGAAAAAGAAAAAGAAAAAGAAAAAGAAAAAGAAAAAGAAAAAAAAAGAAGCTGGAACTGAAATGTTCACAAAATGCTGTCTGTAAGCTGGCAATACCTGAACAATGTTATCAATCTGTGCTTTTGCATCCCTCAACAAACCAGATCTCTACCTGCAAACTGGCTGTCTCAGCCAAGAAAATATGAAACCACAAGGCTGTGCAGTGTAAGCCCACTTCTCCCTCTTCATTCTCCAGGTGAATTTTAAAGATGGATTGTCTTTTATTGTATGCTTGTATAATGATTAGTTTTATTACATGCTCATTACTTTATTATATGCTCGTCTAATGCTGAGTTGTTACGGTTAGGTTTTTCAGGAATCATTCTTATTAACTAGTATTCATTAGTCTTTATAGTTATATATTTACAAGTACTTCCAATTAAGCACAATACTTAGGATTCTGCATCCCCATAAATGAAAAGGCTTTTCTAGGTGCACCTCTGAAGAGACGTAGCATGCTTAGGATGCATTATGCCTAACAGCATGTATCATGCTGTTGTCTGTGATGCTGTAAATTACTGACATGTCATTAAAGCACTGCTGTCACTTCCTAAAGACACAGTCTTCAAGGCCTGTCTGACTATATGTGTGTGTAAGAACAGTGGCTAGCACGTTGTGGGTGTCACTGGAATACAAATGACTGTGATCCTATTGTACGTTGCACTTCGTTTGCTCAGCGACTCAAAATGTTGCATTTATCATTATGATCAAGACTACAGATGTTCCCCAGAGCTGGTATCACGTAGTGGGAAGCCATGCTGAGAAAGTCTAGCAGCTCTCTGACATCTTGTTGTCAGCTGATGGTAAAGAACTTTCCAGGGTTATAAATACCACAAGACTCAGTGTGCAGATGGGGAAATTGAGGCAAAGAAAGATATCGTGTCTTGCTTATTAGGCTAATGTGGAACGCATCAGGGGAAAAAAATAGGAAGTTGACAAAAAAATTGTTTTAATTTTAATGTTTTAAATGCTATCTCAAACTTTAAATGACTTCTTTGCATGATTTTTCCTCGTGCAAATCTTCTTATTGCTCACTTTAGAAAATAAGCACCTCTTGTTCCTAAACTAATATTAATTTAAGGATTTCAGAAGTGCAGAATGGAACAAATATGTTCTCATGCCAGTTTTCCTCAATCTGTATTTTCACTTATTCTTTTTCTGGTTTTTTTGTTTGTTTGTTTGTTTGTTTTTGGTTTTGTTTTTTAATAGAAATTATATGTAACTGCCATTATTTCTGCAGGCTTCTTCTACCTGTGACACAAGTTTCCTATCCATTTTGCTGCCCCTAGTTCAGCAAAGACACCACATTCAAACCTATGCCTCCATGACCATGGATGCTTTAAATACATTCTTAGCTTAAAGCATATGTGTGAGTGGTTTTATAGGATACACAGTACTGCTGCTGTAGGTTTGGGGGTTATAGGCAGAGTAGCTTTCATCCCCACTTTTCTCTTTCAAATTCTTCCTTTAAACATATTCCAGCAGTGAAACTATCAATTTTTACCATCCTCGCAGACTGAAGTTGTGTCTGTGAATACTTTTACAACTTTTTGGTTGGTTTTTTTTTCTTTAGAAT
This sequence comes from Ramphastos sulfuratus, assembly GCA_013399055.1. NCBI lineage: Eukaryota > Metazoa > Chordata > Aves > Piciformes > Ramphastidae > Ramphastos > Ramphastos sulfuratus. The sequence continues at coordinate 116,979 of WBNM01011895.1, read as the reverse complement.
TACTGTGTCTATAGTCTGTTGGTTTCAGACATGTGGAATTTAAGTCTGTGGTATCAAAAAAGCATGACCATCTGATAGAAATGAAAATAGAAATATTTTGTTTCTACTTTTGTTATCATCTCTGTGTTAATACTCATCGTGCCAATTTCTGTGCAGCTTCCTTATATACATTTTAGCTTTATCTTTTCTTCTGAACTCTTTTGTGCTTCTATTTTTTTTCCCCTCACAAGCAATATTTTGATTAAATATGAACTTTAACCCACCATCACATAGTGTTCTGCCTTAGTCTTTGGAATGAAACAATCTGCTTAATACAAGATATTTTCTTAAAGACACCTGCCTGAACTTTCCATGATGATGATATTACACAAATGATGTTGGGTGATAGGCTGTGAGAGGGAAAAAGAAGTTGTTGCTTATTTTGTCTTTTACTTGAGAAAAGAGTTAATCTGGTGATTCTAATCATCATGTCTCTTGCAAATACAAGCTATATTGACTGGGCTTTCATTGATGACCTAATCCAAAGCCCATTAGAAACCTGTTGGAGTCTGTCCAGTAACTTTAATGGCTATTGATTAAACCTCGAATAGAGTATTTTGCAGTACTATTTCTGTCTGGTATTCTGAAAATATCTTCCTTATTACACTTCCCCCACCCCCCAACTGTTTCTTTCTTGGGAAATAGCATGTGATTGTCACATTCTAGGTTGCAATTTGAATTATGCACTTTTGTGTGGTTAAAGGCTAGGGAGAAATGGATCTATTTTTGACGTTCAGGGTGCTCTGTTGCTGCATAATTTGGGTGTTCTTACACTAATTGCCATGAGCTACCACATCTCCTTTCACCTGCAATATTCAGTGCACAAAAAAATGACCTTGAAGTAAATTGTAGCTTCCAAGCTCTAAGTGAGCATAAAAAAAGGTATCTACATGTATATGTGCAGGAATATACACATGCAAGTACATATGATGAGCTGGAGCCACATTTGTATTAGCATTTGAGGTTACAGACTTTGAAATAGTTAAATGGAGCTCTCCCAATCAGCACAGTGATTAAGTGCTGAAGCCTTAGATGAACTAGAAGCTCATGTGATAACATTTGATCAATTTATCACATACCTTTGGCTAAATGAGCTTTTCTATGAGCACTACTGTCTGATAAGAATTTCAGAGTGTCAGTTTCTTAACCATTGTTAGATCCACTACTATTTCTAACAACGCTCCAAAGCAATTTTTCTTCGTTCATTCAAAATCCACAATTTTTACAGGATACTTGTGGGTGGTTTAAAGACAGTCACACACATCCTTGCTCATTTGCATACACAAAATCCTGCCTTTAGAGTTGCAAAATGTAAAACATTGGCATGTTAGCAGAAAAAAAAAAAAAAGAGATTTTTCTTTTTTTATTTTGGTGGGAAATGACAGATTCTAATGTTTTCCTATGTGAACTAGGATTGTATTTAACTTCTAAACAGGTCCAGGACATTGCTATTTTAAATTATAACATTAATAAGGACAATAACTCTAGTCTGGGATAATTTAGGAGATCTTTTATGGCACAAAGCATGTTTACTCTTTTGCTATTGGCCTCACTCAAATGAGAGGATGTGGCTTTGCAGGCAGAAATGCACATTAAGCAATTCCTATACTTTTACAAGAGTCTCTCAAACAGTCTAAGACAGCTTTTCTGAAGCATATGCAGCACATTCTATAGCCTTACTGATGAGCTGTGAAATTAAAATTGTGAGCAGAATGCAGTCTTTCTGAAATGCATTTTGAAAAAGAAAGAAGTACATCTTTCTGTTAGATATCCTGTGCACCAACAGTCACGCTGGCACTGCCATTAATGTGGTGCCACAAGTGCCAAAGAGTTATGCCAGATTGTGCTTGACCTTGTCCAGGAGTCCTGCTCTGAAAGCTCCTGCCCTGCCCTCTTCCTTACAAAATGCAACTGCCCACAGTCCCTTGATGAGGACCAAATCCACAGATGAGTGCAAACACCTTATTTTACATTTTTTGTGGTTTGGATTTTAAAGCATCATCTGTTTTTTCATTACTAAGAATAGCATTATTTTTGCCAGCAGCATGACCACAATAGCTTTTACACTAATTCCTATGTAAGTCTCATTGCTGTTTAAGCACTTTGCTGCTGCTGTTTAATAGTTACAGATCCCTGTTTTCTGAAGTGTGCCAGCAGTACAATGGGCCATATCTCTAACCAAAAGGCATGAAAAGGATTCTGCATGAGTTATGTGTACTACATTGCTCTGTGTACCTTCCTAAATTCTTTGTGTAGGATAAAACAATTCCATAAGGGAGTATATGTCTAAATCTCAAGTGTTATAGCTTAAATCAAAAGAAAACAGTTCCTGAGGACAAAACAGCCAGACAATTCATATCCCAAAATAACTGACCCAGAAACAACTCCAAAACCACCAGTATAGCAGCATCTGGAGATCTGTGAAGAACCAGATGCTGCTGCAAAAATATCTTCCACAGTCTGACATTTGGTGCTGTGACTGAAGTCCAAAATACATTTGTAAATATAATGGCCCATACCACCTCCCTACTGCTACTCCTTTTTTTAATGCAGAAAAACACTATATAACATGATTTAAGGCTTCCAAGTAGTTTGGGAGTGGGGAAATGACAAGGAAAATGAGCATCTGTAAACAAACAAAACAAGCAAGCAATAATTATTAAAGTATCTTGCTGTATATTAGGAGAAGGGTCTGAGGTTACCTTTTTGTGACCTTTCAGTATCTTAAGGGGGGGCTACGAGAAAGCTGGGGAAGGACTGTTTAGGATGTCAGCCAGTGATAGAACTGGGGGGAATGGAACAAAGCTAGAAATAGGTAGACTCAGATGTTAGGAAGAAGTTCTTCACCATGAGGGTGGTTAGATCCTGGAAGGGGTTGCCCAGGGAGGTGGTGGAAGCCTTATCCTTGGAGGTGTTTAAGGCCAGGCTGGATGAGGCTCTGGGCAGCCTGATATAGTGTGAGGTGTCCCTGCCCATGGCAGGGGGGTTGGAACTACTTGATCATTGTGGTCCCTTCCAACTCTGACTGATTCTATGATTTTATATTTGAGTTTCTGATCATTTTTACATAGATGACCTTCTGTAGAAACTCTAGATCTGACCCAAAGACCTTGAATTAATTCTCAGATTTCCTCTAAACTATCTCATATCAAGAATTCAAAAGACGTTTGTCAAATGTCAAAAGACGTTGGAAAATGGACATTATTAATTTTTGTATGTCTATTGGAGATGAAAGTTTACTTTTACTGAAAGTCAATTATTACAACAGATTTTTGTCTTAGCCGACAGTATTTATTACTGGTAATAATTTTCAAGCAATTCAAATATCCACTTTTTTTGTATCCTCTTGGAAATACTTGCTTCGTCTTCTTCAGTAGATTTCTTGATGAGGTATATTCTCTGGTCTACTTCAGTTTTTACCCATCCTGTGTGCTTTCTTCACTTTGTATGAGATTTTTTCTCTATTAAAGTCAATCTTGTGATCTGCTGAGAAGGACAGGCTGAGGATCACTGAAATCATTCATCGAGCAGAGAATAAAAAGAGACTGACCTTGGTCATACATTGCAAAGAGTGGTTTAGGTAGAAGAGGTTCAGAGTAAGATGAGAAAAAGCAAAATGGGATGAGTAGGATGAGATAAGCAAGTCAGCAGCTGATATCTATCAGCTGGAAATAATGAGCATGTCTAAAGGAATATTGACCTCCACATTTTCTGAAATAATTTAAACTGAGGGTTCAAGATTAATTATTAAGTTTCCATTTTCTAATTGCCATGCATTAAGTAGCCTCAGAAACTTGTGTGTTTATTCTCTCAGCCAACAACCACTGTGAAGCAATTAAAATTAATTCACTTCAGGAGAAAAAATATTACATTGTCATATTGTCCTACCTTCACTCCAGGCAAAACCAGACAGCTCTCATGGCACATGCAAAGTGCTGTTACTGAGCATGCCACAATAAGCTGTGCAAATGTGTAAGCACTCAGGCTAGCTTGTGTGTGCTGTATAGACTCTGGCAAGGAGAGGCAAGTGGAGCCAATCCTCACTGTAGGCAGATCATGAAATCACACTGGCACATTCTTCACTTTCTATTAATTTCTGGTTTCTTTAAACTGTTTTAGCCTTGAGCAAGTGCTTAACTTATGCTGAGCAGTTTTGAGGCCACTCTAATTTAGGACGAGCAGTATGGCAATTTTCTGTGTTTCTATGTGGCAATGGCTGATCCATTGTACTGAGACTGTACTTGACCACATCAAGCTTAATTGTCTTGCTGTTGCTTTGTATTTTCCCCATCTGTTAATAGCCACCTGTTATATCCCATGCTGATTCCTGATTAGGGCCTCTAGACACTGCTGCAATAAAAAATAAATAGGAGTCAGAATAATAGCAATGACTTTTCCAGGATGCAGTAAATAAGTGCATTGCTCCTGCATTCATTCTGTGAGGAAAAAAAAAACCAAACAAATCAAAACAAAGCAGCTTTAAGAGAATCTGTGGTTTGGTTTTTGGTTTTATTTTTCCTTCCCTCCAGACCAAGAAGTGTTGACTACCTTACATATTGATTCCTCAGAGATAATTGCACTTGGCAAAAACAGTGCTAAGATCTTAACAATCTTAGCTTTCCCAGTTGAGATCCTATAGTGAGATGGGAACATGCTCTGGGAAACAGGAAAAAAGACACTTTGAACACTAGTGTCTGAACTCACTAGCCCTTTTTTTGGGTAAATCTTGGCCAAAGAAAACTCTCAATACAGCTCAAGTAAGTGGTTTGGTTTTTAGCAAGATCCAAATGTTTTCAGTGGTTACATGAAAACCAAGATGTTTTCAAACATTCCTAGGATGCAGAGATGTGAGGGAAAACTGGAATTGACCTCATAAACCCAGTGTATGTGGTTGCTTTAAAGCTGAAAAAATGACTCACCTCTGCACCCTCTACAATGTGCTGTGACTTAAATGCATAGCTGAGATATGTTTCCCATCAAGTTCTCAGGAAAAAAGAACACAAAAGTGCCAAGAACAACTCCCTGTCTCCTGTCTGAACCACAGAACCACATTAAAAATGCTGTGTTTGTTTGTTTGCATATATTTTGGCATTTTCCTTTTTTTTTTTTTTTCTTCTGGGTGTGTTAATTAAATTAGTTTAGATTTTTGCCTATAAATTAATTTTTGCTTTATTTCTGCAATTTTCTTCTGGCTGAAGTAAACACACTAAAATACAAGAGAACCACGTCAAACATTTTTATAAGTAGAGCAAATGCACTCTGTGATTCTTTCCTATCTATAACTTGGAAAATTCCAAGTGGTAGTAAAGGAAGAGAGTGCCTGGGTTGAAATTATGATGGGAATTGGATCACCTCAAATGTACTTAGCACAATGGTCAGCATAGCTAAGGTGGAGGTGGAAACAGTGCTAAGGCTGCTGTTAGAGGAACATCCTGGATGGTTAAAGACCTAACCAAAAGGGACTTTTTGGTCAGTGTGGTGCAGATGCAATTTTAGAAATTTAAGATTCTATAGCAGCACTTGAAAAGGATGAATCATCTGTCTCAGACGATGGTCAACAGCCAGCCAGTGAGGAGCAGGTCTCCTTCTCTGACATTCAGGGGTCTACATGTGCTCCAGTTATTTGTCCCCACCTGGTAGCTTTCATAGCTCTTTGAATATTCCCCTTGCATACCTTTGCACATAAAGTCCCCTGTAACCAGAATTTGCAAAGTAAGACCATATGCACTGAGTCAGGGTGTTGTTTGGAGGAGGGATTCTTTTGGTAAATTGGAAGCACCAGTCATAGCAGATGATCAAAAATACCTAGCCAAGTCTTTCTCTCCCAGTTGCACTGGTGGACAGAACACTGAGTGTGTGCAAGGACCCACTGATTACTTTCTAGTCTTTGTATCTACAAATTGAAATTTACTTTGGCAACAAATCTATTGCACCAAGCAACAAAAAACCTTGTCATCCCAAGCACATTTTATGAAAGCAGCATGATTAAAGTCCTCGTTCCATCTTAATAGAGGGAAAAAGTGCATTGCTTTTGTTGCTGAGCATAGTGTCACAATGCTAATATGTTAGAAGAAAGCCAAGACTGTAGTTTATCATCCTATCCCCTTTTCCCCACATGTTGTTCATAAAGCATCATCATACTTACCATTTATTTATTCATGCATGTCTGCAAGAGAGCTACAGGATGGAAGAGTTATTGTTCCCCCTATATATTCCTGCCTGACTGTGACATCCAAAGCATCTATCTCCATATCATTTTGCAAACTCAGGTTCACATGGGTAAATAAACACCCATATCTCACATAATCACTGCTTGTCATATCATCTTTTCTGGTCTCTTACTATAACAAGAAACAAACTGCAATAACAGGTACGTAGAACAGTTGCTGCTGAGAAGTTAAGTCAGTGCTTCGTCATTCATCAGACTCATCTGCAGATCAGAACATTCATGCAAAATTTATTTGAATTTAGCCAAACCTATTTGGCTTGAAAAATAGACTGGCAGTGCTGTGGGAACCAATATATTTTGTGGTCTTTCTGACCCAGTCCCTGCCAAAACCTTGCAGTTCATGAAAATTGACAAAAAGTCTTGAACTTGAGGAAAGGTTCAAGCCATTTCCTATTATATCCAGATGGGATCACTATTCCTTGGTCATCATCAGTGAATATTAGAAGTACAGAATAGCAAGATGGGTATAAATGAAAACCTGTGTGTTTGGGGAGCCAGACTTTCAGTTCCTTAGTAAGGATTAGCTGACTTTGATAGAAAAATATTGTAAAACTTGACCTTCCAATGGAACCCTGAGTGTCTATTAAGAAAGCTTGCAGGGATTTTCTTGGAAGCTAGACTGGGCTGTGAGGTCCTGTTTGCCCATCCCTGTGCAGCCACTTTCTCAGAAGATATTCCAATTACCTACAATTCCTGCCTGTAGCAGGATCTTGTGTTTAGCTATGACCATGTTTTCTTCTTTCCTCTCCTGGTGCCTTCCTGAATTTATATGTTCCCAACAGGTTCACAAATTTTTTTGTTCAGTAGGTGAGTGGCATGAAAATAATCAACATCCTTTTTTTTGAACAATATCTTGTCACATAGATTCACGTGCTGAATTTTTCATTCACCAGTCTTTCTAATCTGCTTAGTGATAAAATTCTATGTTCAGTCAAGCAGAAGACAATATATTGTAACCAGGTAGCAAAGGGAATGGTCTGAGACTTTTCAATAACCTGATTTTGCAAATAGTTATAACTTAGCTTATGTGGAGAAAGAAAGACTCAGTGACAAACAAGTCAAGTTTGCAAAAAGTGTTGCTAGTAATATGAAATTCTAAATTAGAAAACACTCCTATAGATTTAAGTCTAGGACAATACAGCAATTAATAATGTAATATTGAAGAAGAAATAATAAAAAAAATAGTTTCCAGAAGGTTGACTGGTGAGGAAGGGAATGGGAAAAGACACAGAAATGAGAGAGAAGGGATCCAAGTTACAGCAGATAGAGCAGGAAGCTATGGGGAGTGAAATAAAGCCCAGCAAAAATATTCAGATAGTTTCAATATTATTTTGATATTCCATTGGAGGCCTAAGAGATAATGGGGCAGTGTATAGGGACACACTTAAGGGCTGTAAGGACATTGTTAAGCAATAAATTTTTTTTTTATTTTTTTTTTTAATGTCAGTCTTTAGCAAAAAGATGAAGAGCTGTTAACAGAGCTGAGGACATGGTATAAGAACGCTACCTTTACAATTGTTTTACTAAACAGAATGATACTACAGGAATGCTGAGAGCAGATCAACTCTGAGTCCTTCCTCCCTTGCTTTACATTGTGAATGTCAGCAAGGCTCTGTGTATCCCAGGCTGCCATGAACATGCTGTCAGAGATACTGTGTGGCTGTTGCCTGACTGAAAGTCCCTCTAGAAAATAGTTTTCAGTCACCTTTTTTACCTGGTCATACTCACTCCTGGGAAGTCCTTCCTAAGAAATATTCCTGATGTGCCCCTTGTCTTCTTGGAATAAAAATAAAGAAAGAGAATGGTTGAACTCTGTCAAATTAATTGCCCATTACTGCCATTCAATGCCTTTTATTTTTCCAGAATGTATCAGATTGAGACTGGGTTTGATTTTCAGTCTTTATGTTTGCATGAACATGGTAGTTTAATTTCTGTAATTTCAGTGGTTTGATGGTTAAGTCCCCTCTAAGCTATTAAATCAGCCTTAATCTTATCATATGAAGAGACTGCTACTTCACCATCAGTTTTCATCTTGGAGGTATATCATTTTGTCTTACATTTTTGAACTAACTTACTGTTTGCATTGTGTGCTAACAGAGCTCTCATTAGCCTCCAACCCCCACCTTTCTTTCTCTAATCACTTTTAGAAAGCCAGATAGTATTTTTTTGATCATTAGCAGAAAGAATTGTGTTAGTCAAATCTTCTATAGCAGCACTAAAATGTGCAAAACTGGAAGCAAAAAAAAGAAGCCAAACTCAAAGAAGAATTTAAGTACACATCAGATATCTCCACATTGAACAAGAGGTCCCTTAATATAACTTTGCAAGGTACTGCATTGTATGGAAAGCCTCAATCTCACACATCTTTTGAATCTATTTCACTGCATTCTTGGATATTTTTATACTTTGTGCTCTCTTTAGGGCATGAAATTTATAGTGAGTGACATTGCTACTGCAAGTGAATGAAAATATAGAATCATAGAATGGTAAGGTTGGAAGGGATCTCAAGGACCATCCAGTTCCAGCCCCCTGCCATAGGCAGGGACACCTCCCACTAGTACAGGTCACTCAAGGCCTCGTCCAACCTGGCCTTGAACACCTCCAGGGAGGGAGCAGCCACAACCTCCCTGGGCAACCTGTGCCAGTGTCTCACCACCCTCACTGCAAACAACTTCCTCCTAACATCCAGTCTAAATCTTCCCTCTGCCAGTTTAAACCCATTGCCTCTTGTCTTGTCATTACAAGACCTTGTAAATAGTCCCTCCTCAGCCTTCCTGTAGGCCCCCTTCAGATATTGGAAGGCTACTCTAAGGTCTCCTGGAAGCCTTCTCTTCTCCAGGCTGCAGAGCCCCAACTCTCTCAGCCTGTCCTCATAGGAGAGCTGCTCCAACCCTCTGAGCATCTTCGTGGCCCTATAACAAATGATACTGGCAAAACAACATGCAGTGAATGATTGCAGCAAGTCATCAGGATTCCTTAATAACCATCTGAAAGTCCTGAGCCTTGCTTTGCTCTCAAAATACTCTGACCAAATACTGTCTGGAAAGGTGAGAATTTTACTCTGTTGCATGAACCTCTGTAAAATGACACTAAGATGAATAACTTACTCGCTGGTAACTTTTGCTTCGTAATGAGGTACTTGCTAAGGAAAAAATTATTCTTTAGAAGAAAATTTGCAGACCACCAAGAGATCTATAAAAAACTGCAAAGGAAAACTATTTCTTTCCAATGAGCTCTTTTGAGGAAATAAAATATGCAGGGAATAATTAAGTAAGTAGTTGCCATGTGTTAAGGTGCTTTAAATCCTTCTGTAAAAGTCACTCACAGCTGTTTCCACAAAAGGGAGAGAAAAACTGTAACTATGTATTAGAAGCATTAAGATACATGGGAAAAATGGGAATAAATAATTAATTTTTAATGTGAAAAGATAAGGGTACCAACAGGGCANTGATTCTATGATTCTATAATATGGGCAAGACTGTGTGTAATTAAGTGCACATATGTAAAAAATTTGGATTGCGAGGTTTCAGGAGTCGTAACTGAGGTGCAATATTTAAAGGAAGAAGGACTGAAAAATTCAGAGAATTTTGCTAAATTAATTAGCAGACCTAAGGTTTTGCTAAATTAATAAGCAGACCTAAGGAGGATGAAATTAATGCCATCAGCATTCAGTGGAAGGAAACACTGAGCTTCTCTAACATTGATAAAGCCTAAATTCAGACAGGAATTCACATTTTACTGTCATGCTACAATAATCCATCACAATATTAGCTTGTTGCTATAAATCCCAAAAATCATTAACACTTCACTATGAATCAGTCTAAGTTCAGAAAGAATGGACTGAAAATTGCTGCAACATTATACAAGGTCATAAATTCAATATATATATGTATACATTCAATAAGGATAGCATAAGAATGGTTAGATTATAGCTATATTATATGTATTGTAGACTATCAAATAAGAACATAGACATGCATTTGCTTCATGTTCCAAGTTAGGTAAACTACTTCATTGACCTTCCTGAGGTCAAAATCTGATTTATTCATTCATCACCCACTCATTATATTTTTTTTTTCCTTATAAACAGAAATTTTTACTTTTGCTGAAGTTTGTTTGAAATGAATAACTAATTGTCAGTAAAATAAATTTGTTTAGAATGAATCCCAACAGATGTGGTTTTCTTTATTATCAACTTCAGTTTCTGTTTTCTCTACAGTGTGTCATAAATGAATGAAATGACTACAGGATGACTTTGCCAGGTGTAGCTGAGTAAACTTATTAGCACTTGGAAGTAAAAAAAAAAATCCTTTTAATTAACTTCTTTACTGATCATTTTAATTACAAATATGTGTATGACAGTCAAAGGTGTAACTGTGTCTTGTGTGGTTCTTGAGCTAGGAATTTTGGATGGAAATGACACAACCATTACAATTATGGCAGAACAGAGTTGAGCACGGTCAGCAAATCCCTCCAGGATTGTACTTTCTCCATTACTGATCCAACCAGGTAAAAATTAATAAAGATATTTGTACCTGAGGTTCAGAAACATCCATTCTGTAGACCACAGAGATGTATCCTTAAAAAGAAAATAAAATATTAGCATTGCCAGTGAGAATGAGTGTGTGCTCTGAAGAAGTTTTTGTAACTGCAACATCTCTAACAGCCACTGAGGATTTAATCCTTTGTATCACTGTTGTCAAATCTTTGGATTTTTGTTGCCCATACAGGAAATTAAAAAGATAAAACTGAAGATAATAAAGAGAGCAAAGTATGACCATCTTCTTCTACAAACAGTATGTACAGTATTGTCATTCACTGGCCAGCAGTGGGTAAGTATTATTTTGATGAGATCTGGGCATCAGGGATTGAAGGTCTTCATTTCCAAGTAAAATAAAATACATGGGAAAATGCTTTAAAACAGCTCATTAGAGGATAAGACTGTGAGATGTCCACTGATCATAACAAAAGTCATCTAAACTGGGATTAAAGCACATTTTAACACAATCTTTGTAAGTTTATTTTTTGGGGAATTTTGTTTTGGATTTTCCCACCAAGGCATACCAAGTCAGAATAACTGAACAGTTGAGTAAACCACACAAAACACTGTAGGTGGATGTTTCCTGATCTATATGTTTCAGTTATACTTAGCAAAGAGGATGTTCAGTAGGTTCACAAGCTTTGTGTCTATTCTGGGAGATGAGAGTTTGTTCTAAACTTTGTTGCTTAAAGTTCAGGCTCACCACAAACAGACTGGTTGGTTGTCATTCCTGGGATTAAACTACTCCTTTCTATTTCTAGCAGTGTGGGTGTCAAGGAATAGAACTGCTTCAAACTAGTCTCTATAAAAGTGCTTACTAATATTTTCCCAGAGTTTGTCAGGATAAACTAGATTAGTCAGATATGTTTTTATTGTTGCTAAATTTAGCTATTATTCAGCCTCAGCTCAATTTCTCAGTGGCTGTTACTGCATAATTCATATTTACACCCACAGGAATTAGGTAGCAACATTGCAAGGGCTTAGAGAGACAGATTCCAGTGAAGATGGTCCATGAACTTCAGTCATTGTTGGCTCAGAGTCTGAGCACAGGCTGATTTAGAGGGGCCAGGGAATATTCACTACAAGAGTAAGAAAGCATTCTTGTGTTTGTCATTCCACTCTTGCTCTACTGTTTCTGCATGACTAAATATAACAGCAAACACTTGCTTTTCAGGCAAGATATTTCTGACAAAACCTAAATCTCTGAATTTAACTATTAGCCCATGAGTCGAGTCAGATGGGTTTATTGCTCCACAAAATGCCTAATTGTCTTAGGTGTAAAGGAGGAAAGATTCAAGGTATGACTTTAAAACATAACATTATTAATTTAACTATTATGAGTTATTGTAAGAATTACTTTATACAATACAGACCATAATTTCTTCCTTAAGATGCTGGACTTACATCAGACCCTATCACTACACAACTGGGCCCCTAAACCTTCTGCTTCATACTCTGTTTCTTCCTCCCCATTCCTACATAGGCTAAAGCAACAGGGAAGAGGGGTTTATTGNTCCAGATGGGGTCTGAGGAGAGCAGAGCAAAGGGGCAGAATCCCTTCCCTTGCCCTCTGGCCACGCTGCCCTTGCTGCAGCCCAGGACTCTGTTGCTGTCTGGGCCAGCCATATTGCTGGATTACTCCTAATAACCACATTCAGGAGTCTTTACACAGAGTTGCAATTATTGCATCAATTCATTGTAGTCTAAAAGGAGAAGTGAACAGGAGTTTCAGGAGGAGAGGAATAGAGGAAGTAGGTATAGTTTTGGTTTCCCCCCACCCCCGTGGTCCTGGGAGGATGCATGGAGCCTTAGCTCGGGTTTGGTGCTGGGCAGTGAGTCCTGGTTCAGCCTTGCTCATGCTGCCAGTTTGGGCCTGAGTGGCCTGGCTTGCCCTGGATCGGCTTGCCCTGGAGTTGGCTCTCTGAGTTGGTAGCTGCATCACTCAATATAGTGGGGTGCAGAGAGGCATATTAGTGTTGGGCGGGAGGGGGCATTTGGGCTTGGGATTTTGGCCTGGTGTGGAGGGAGGTCTGTGGAAGCTTTGGCCTAAGGAGGTTTTGGAGAACTGTGACCTACGGGTTTCTTTGTATTTTATATGCTTTTGCACTGCTATATGTAATTTTGAGTAGTATTTCCATTTCAATTTCTGATTTTATCCAAATCCTGCTGTGGAGAACTACTTTGAGAAGAGTTAAAGAGTCTGTCTTGCTCCTTAAACTGACAGGGAAGGAAGAAATAAATTGAGGATAAAGGTATCATTCCTCCACCATATGCGCATAGTTGCATCACAAGTCTGGGGCAGTCTATCATTATGTCTTATTTGTTCTTAAAAATCAGATCAGATGATGTGTTGAGGGTGCCACAGATTTCCACAGAGCAGTTCCATAAACTGAAACTGCAGTATATAGAGGAATATATCTGCAGTATATAGGGGAATATATACTGATCTGCATGGATTACTGCAGTATATAGAGAAATACATCTCCTTTGTCTGAGAAAGAACTGATTCTTCATAGGTGAGCACAAGGGAGGGTGATGGAGGTGACAAGAAGTAACCAATTATGTCCTAAGAATTGGTATAAGCTTAACTAGAGAATGCAATTATTTCAGATACTTTAGATGTCTGGTATCTACCCTTCATGTTTAAGATTCTTGGACAGCCCAAATGGGAAGAATAAATCTGTATAATTTAAATACTTTTTATTCTTACAGCAATTAGATTCCTACATCTCCCTGTCTTCTTAGAAGATGTGATGACAAATAAAATATCTGGTTTTATACAGCTCTGAAATCTTTGTCATCTCTCAGCACATCATGACCTTGAAAGATATAAAAGCCTATGTTTGACTCCTCTAGGCTGACTCTGTTCAGAGAAATAAGTTCTCACACATTTTGATAGGTGGGACAGTGAACTTGTGGCTTTCCATTTGCACCTGGCAAAAAGTCAGACTCTTACTGATAACAATGTTTTAAATATCTGTAGGAAAACCAGCAAAGGAGATGCAAAGAAGAGTTTAAATATGATAAATGCATTCATTCACATTTCCTATCAGCTTCCCACATTTCTAAATGTCAAAGCCAACTATTTCACATCAGTTATGCTGATAGCAGGACCTTTGCCTGAATAGTACCTGCCTCCATTTCAGTTCAAAAGATTGCTGAATTATGGCTGAAGGCTGGAAAGAGAAATCTAGAGAAAGATTAGCAAACCCATTTCCCGTTGAAGGCACCTGCCACAAAGCAAACAGCCCATGGTCATCCCCATTACAATAATTATCAGACCTTAACTAAAATAAAATAATTGATCAGCCAGGTCTTTATGTTTTTTCTGTTACCAAAGCCCTAATGGATATTGTTCTCACTAGAAATCTCTTTTTTTTCTGCTTTTTAGCTCAAAACTCAAACTCTCCTGAGGAAATTTTCTTCCCGAATATCTCTTTCAGGCCTTCATACTGCTCCTGGATGTACAACTGCTCAGAAAAGCATGGACAGGTATAGTGCTTTTATTGAGATCATTGTAAATGTATGGTCAGTTCTCATGCAGTGATATCCAATACATGCCAAATGTGACACTTAACCTGCATGTAGAACAGACACATAGCACACATTTGTGTCTCTATTTGAGAAGAGACCACAGCAGGAATTCAATTGTAGCAAGTGGTTTTGGCCATCTGATGGGAACAGGTCAAAGAAACCTCTACTTCTTTGTATCAATGAAGGTGAAAATCTATGCTTGCTTGTCCCAAGCTTAAAGAAAGTTCACAGGCTTTAATTATTTTGTTACACATGTCATTCTAGTACGTAGCAATGAAAGCAAGACAGTTTGGGTTAAAATTCTGACCTTATCAAACCATCAGTATTCACTGTTCCAGTTCTTAGTTCCCTTTTTGTTCATCTGAGACTGTCAGTTTGTTTGCATAAGTAATATTTATTGGTGGAATTAGGACTCATCTTGATATCCTAAGAATCTATCAAATATATAGTAACACTCCCAGGGGAGAACAGTGAAAATGTCTATAGCCTTCAGTTATTCCACATGGATAGATCACTTCAGAACATCATGAATGTGACTTCCCATTGTTAGCATAATTATTTTGAGATTTTCCATTTATGTTATAATTGCCATCAACAAGTTTTAGATGGAGTAATTACAGCGATTAAATTACAGACTAAGGGCATAAGTGCCTTTAAAAGTCAGGAAGCAACAAAAAACATTGCTGAAGACACAAATTTTTTTTGTGTCTAAAGTTTGTTAATGTTATTAGGATCAGTATATGGGTAGCTGAGTGAATGGCCTGTGATTTAGGCAACATTCAGATGATTTAGGTGTCTTTCTGATCTTAAACATTGTGAAAGTGTGCTGCTGCCTAGTCTAGACTTTTAAAGATGGATATACTTTGATTTTCAAGTTTAGAATATCTTTTCTGAATGGATAAGTATGAGATTTTAAAATTATCTGTTTTCAGAGAAGTAAATCTTTCTTAGGCAATTCACATTTACATTTTTGTTTAGCACCCCAGGCCGTATTTGTTATTTAATCTGCCTAATGTCAGAAGGAAGCACAGCTCTATGAAGCCATGTGGTGATGAATAAGGCTCCTAATGGAGTTATAAATTGAGACTAATTGGTTTACGTGATTGTTATTAAGTCCCATTTCAGCTGGTTAATGGAATTTTGTTTGACAGGGGAACAGAGCTAATGTTATCAGATAATTTTCTTTTGGAAATGGCTTAAATTTCAGTCTTCCACATCCACAAGTTCTAAATAAGTCAGGGCCAATCCTCCTAAAAAAAAAAAAAAAAAATCCTTACAAAGTACCAGCACAGGAAAATTATGATGTTATCAATAAAGTGGCTTTAATGTTTCAATTTTCACACCTTATCACCCTGTCTTATGTTGCCTCCAAAAATGACCAAAATATTCTAATCAGTGAAACATTTCAGAAGAGACTTTAATCCCATCTCACAATTGCTTGAATGGTTTCAAATGTCACATAATGAACAAATAAATTGACTTTCATGAAAACCAGATCTGGCAGGAATGCATGAGTGCCTAGTTAAATAAGCAAACTGGGACTTGGGGTACTTCTACCCAATTTGTTGTTTTTCAAGTGTAATAGTTCCTAAATTAGTCTCAAAACATGGACTGGTTTGAAACTTGAAATCAATATCCACATGTAATTAGAAACTTAATAGCTTGCTTGATGATATTAAAGTCCTGAGCAGTTTTTTGGTAATTATCAGCATAATCCAATGATGCAAAAACATGTTGCCAAGTATATCCATATAGCAATTTGTCTGCATCAGTTGCTGATGCTTCCTTTGACCGTTGCTGGTAAGACAAGGAACACCATGTTTAGGATTGTGTAGAGCACAAGGTTGATACTACTAACATGAGTTTCTCTATTTATAAGCTTTAATAAATATATACTTCAGCATAACATAAAGCCAACAACAGAATGGGCATAGTTTAAGAATTACAGATTTTTTTAATAGGAAAAGAATTAAGAAAGATTAAATTATTCTTAAGAGCAGAAGCAAGAAGTATAACTTGCCCTAATAAGATTTAGTATTCCTAGAAATAAAGCTTTCCCAAATCATCTGGGTAGGTAGTGTTTAGGGAACCTGTATGGTTGTACCTGTATTTTATTTTAAAATATTTTATTTTAAATAATTTCTGAGGTTTTTATTTTTTTCAATGTCTGCTGTAACTCAAATCATCCACATCCTTCATAAATGCATAAAGACCAGGCACAACTTCATAGCTCGCAGGGTGAGATAAAGAACAAACAGTGGTGGATGTGCATGAGGCAAAGAGAAAAATATGAGTCAGAAAAGAAACACAGCTCACAAGCAAGGGAGAGTATATACAAAACAGTCATTTATTTGGAGGAGGGAGGAGACAGGAAAGGAAGAGAAAACCAATAATTTCCCCTGAGTCTTTAGGAAGTCTTCTGACTCTCTCCCTGATGTCTCTTCAACAAAAATATCAAAGAAAACAAAACAAACAAACAAACAAAAAACCACCAAATCCCCAAACTGAAGAGGAGTTAGACAGTTTTTATAGTATCTCTTGGCTTCCACAGATAGACTTTGGTACTAACAAGTCCCAGGTAACTTTAAGGTTCCTGTTAAGATCCTAATTGCTCCTGGAAGTTCAGCTATCATAGCTCTTTCCATCACAGACCTGTTCATCTGCTTTGGGTGAGATGATTGCACCTCATTTTTCAATCTACAAATGATGTGTGTTTTGGCCACTGTGTAACTAGCTTGTAATGTGTTTTACATGTCATTACCTCTTGCTGTCATTTGAAAGCTGCAACTCGTATTTCTCATCATCTCTACTTTGCAAATTCACCTGCTCTGCTCATTTTTCCAGTTGCAGTTTAGAGTGCTGATTTTAAATTTCACAGACACAGTACTTCTAAAATCTGCTTACATGGGAGTTTGTGGTTTTTTTCACATGATTCTGCACTACCATTGGAGGAGGCCAGAAGAGGAAATTTCTTTTGATGTCCTTTTCCTGGTTTGAATTAGAAAATACCTATTTCTGTCTGGTAAACAGGAGATCCTGGGTTCAAATCCCAGCATAAGGTATCCCATTTCATATCTGTTATACTCAGTTTAAACAGAAATTTCTTGTTTGCTAGTATTTGTCCTCCCTTCCTCAGGGAGGGCTGTGCTGAAGGATGTTTTGTACTTCATGTCTGTACTTCTGGATTTTTAGTGCTTTTCCATTAAGATTGTTGTCATCAACTCATTTGCCATTTATCAACATTAAAACTGTGAAACTCAGATGAGTAAAAATCCTGTTGGATTACTACATAAAACAATTGCTTTATGCCCTGTAGTGCTTTCTGTTTATAAGCTGACATGGAGTAAGACAAAAGCAAAGTAAGCATGAATTAGCAAAATGGAAATGTATATCTCCTGGGCTTTCTTTTAATTTCCATTTATTGTGTGCAATGTTTTGGAAGAACAACCTCTCATTGCCTGGAATTCAGCCACCATCCGTTGCTGTTTCTTCTTTCTTTGGTCATCTCTGAATCCCTCGTGGTTTCCTTGTACTCCACCCAGAAGCGAGTGCTCAGGTTTCAGCTGTGATTTGAGGAGGTTGACAGTGGCACATGCTTCCTCTCAAATGCAGGGCTGCTAGCTGCCACAGGGTTTCTCAGTGCATTCTTTGGTCAGAGGGGAAGGGGCTGAAATGTCTCCAAACAGCCAACTATGAAGTTGCAGAAAAATATTTCAGCTATGGTGCAGAAACTTGAATGAACAGGTGAATGTGGAGCTTAGAGGGGAGTGAAAGTCAATGCTACCTGGCAAAGAAGATGTGCTTGGCTGAAATTACATTATCTGCATGGTTGTTTCAAGCCCTCACCACAGGACATGGGAGCTGTCTAAAATGTTAGTTAAAGGCACAACTCCATCACAGCACTTCTGGTATCAGTCTGTTTTAATAGTTCCGGCTATCGTTTCTACAGAGAATTTTTGTATTTAAATAAAATGAGTGAAACAGAATGTTTCACAATGCTCATCTCTCTCCTCTTCCTGCACAGTTTTGTGCCAGATTAGTGGGAGTGCCTGAGTTCTGGCTAGGAAGTGCTCTGAACTCCCCGGTAAGAAACCATACAGCTAGAGAAATTGTACTTAAATAGTTTACATCTTCAATCTGCCTTGATTGGGCAACTTGCTGTTACCTGAGCTTCCCCCCCAAATGGAACCAAGTGGTGACACTTTGACCCTAAGTAGATTGACTCCTCCTATATCAAATATAATTCTGGCATGTTACTAAGAAGCAGTAATATCAAACAGATTAGGAGTGCATATTTAGGAAAAACTGGGTCAGACTGACTCAGTACTGAAAAGTTCAGGATCCGTTTGGGTATTTAAGAATGTGTGGGAAATAGAATGATTTTTGGAACAAAGTGGGAAACTTTGTGGAGTGACCAACATGTCAGCAACAGAAACACTGCCAGTGATCCACATCCACTTCTCTTTTAAGGTATTTAAAATATGTTGAAACATCTCTTTAACTCTCAACAAGAATAGCCAAAACAGAGTTTCCTGCAGTCTTCATAACCCTGAAGGGCAAAAATATTCTCCAGTAAGTTCAGTGCATCTTACCAGTGCCCCTAGAAAGTGAAAGGGTTGGGGGTTGTTAATGGATCAGACAGTCCATGATCCCAGCTGACAAGTGGGATCTTAAACTCTAAAATATGAGGAACAAAGGAACCCAGATTAAGCACAGTGGTGACTTGCCTGTTCCCATATTTCCCTGCTGTTGTGGTTTTACATGTTACACTATGGCAGCCATGCAAATCAATTACAACTGGAAATGACAACTCTTCCAGTAATGCGTATCGCCATTGTCTAAACGATGCAAAAAGCATTCCACAAGTAACATGAAATCTGTTGCTTCATCACTGCAGCCTCCACAAATAAAGTAAGAACAAAAAGCATTTCTGCTATGCACATGATTGAACCCATGAGAACCAAACATGAACACTCATGATGTAGCATTTCAAAACGTTAGCTATACTGTGTGAGTCACATGGTGGTTTACATGGTGCACAGAGAAATAACATGGAAGAACAAAACAGTGGGACACATAATCTCTTATTAATATGAGACATGAAATACTCATTTTAGTGTGAAATAGAATAATGTCCAGCTAGGGATGGAATAAATGCAGTTGCAAGTATAAATCTCACTCTAATTACAAGCATGCATACAAACCTCAGATGTACAGTATAGAATCATAGAATCATAGAATCTTAAGGTTGGAAGAGACCTCAAATGAAAGTTTTTGTAAAGAATCAGCAGATGATTACTTGCCTTTTTGAAACTTTGAATGCATAAAATGAACCACCAGGCATGGTCTACTTCTTGTACATGGTCTACTTCATGTCTGGTTTTCAGATCTCTTACACATAAATTAACGATAAAGCTGTGCAACATTTCCTTTATAAAGTTTGTCTTGCAANTTCTTAAATTGAGTGGCCCAGAATCATATGATATTCTTGGATCTGAAAACTTGCTGAATTTTATTACAATATTATTACTATAGGGCCAGGTACATTGGGAAATTTTCATTTACCAAGATATTTTTGCCCCAGAAGAGGAAATTTTTTTTCCCCACAAAATTAGTTGCATTTTTATTCAGAAATTAATCTGTACTCTCAAGAAGTTAGGGAGCTGGATTTGATCAAACTGTTACAACGCTTGGAGAAAGTATCAGGTTAAAAAAAAAATCCTCAAATGAAACAATTTGGTATTTAATTTATATATTTTGTATGTTCCCAATTTTACTTGCTATTTCTAATACATTTTGCCTTATCACTTTCTTCTGGCCAGGAGAAAGGATGCTAGGCTACATGGATCTTTGATGTGACCTAATATAATAATTCTTTGTACCCTCAAATCAGGGAGCTAACAGAAATTTATCTGATAGGAAATCTTCCTGTGACATTACACAACATGGCACATTGGTGTCTTCAAAGAAGGCCTTGTCTGAATTGTTTCCCTGTTCTAAAGCCAGAGAGATAAAAGAGGGTTACAATTTTTCAGAGCCGCAAGGTTAGTATATATAATTTACAATTTGACTTTCCACTCCCACAGAAGAATCTCATGCCTGTCATGAACCCCTGGCATATATAAATATTTTAAACAAATATACTTCTCTCCATTTGGCATTTTTTCAGCATGGATATCCAGTATAAGCCATGACAATTGAATAAATATATTGTGCCTCACCAGTGGTTTTCTACATGTGCTCTCGGAGGCACTTTCTGCTTATGACGACTGTTTATCAAACTCTCAGATCCAGAATCCAAAAGGTCAAGCAGTCAAAACTATACTCCTCCATCTGCACAATAAACAGAAGGATTCCATCTGCTGACACTTCAGGTACCCCACAGCTCTATTTCTTTTTTTACCTACCCCAAAACAATAACTTCTTCTTTTTCTTGTGTGAAGTATCTGTGTCCGAGAATAAACAAACAAAAGTTTGCTCTGTCTTTTCCACAAAACATCACTGCAGAAAGGCCAAGGGTTACAAATCTGACTTCCTGTGTTCCACAGACTCTTACATTTGCCTTGCTTACCTCTATGCAGAGTGAGATTTTTGGGTATACAAAAGTTATTTTAGGTCCTTGAAAGATTAGAAAAGTGTATTTCTCAGGCAAAACCAGGGTGAAGCAATGTGCCATTAATTGCTGTGGTTACTCTCGTGCTAGGGGATTGATTAGGTGTGAGATGCCTGCCAGGATCATCTGGACAAGCTACTCTCAAGGCTGTAGAAGAAGGTTAAAAATTCCAGCCTTGGGGAAAAAAAAAAATAAAAAAAATCAATGTCAAATGCAAAGAAACAATCTCTCAAACCTTGTTAAAG
This sequence comes from Ramphastos sulfuratus, assembly GCA_013399055.1. Taxonomy (NCBI): domain Eukaryota; kingdom Metazoa; phylum Chordata; class Aves; order Piciformes; family Ramphastidae; genus Ramphastos; species Ramphastos sulfuratus. Next base: position 95,779 of record WBNM01011895.1, on the reverse strand, counting down.
GAGGAAATATAGAACATTTACTGCTACAGTGTTAAAGGAAAGACCTTCCTTTGAGTCAGTGCATTTCATATAAAGTCTTTAGTGTAGCTCCAACTTATATTTTTTTCTGATGCTCTACATGATATTTTATAGCATTTCATAATTTGTTTTCTGTGGTTGCTCTGTGATTAACAGAGACTAGATTTCAAAAGTGGATGGTTTAAAAGTTTTTTCCAAGCAAATATCTATACAGAAGCTAGTTAGAATTACAGCTCAATTTCTCTCCTAACTAGAGGGTTGCACTACCAGGTACATAGGGAGAAAATGTAACCAGGGAAGGAAAAAAAGGTTGAGCCTGCACAGGACACAATAAGAAATTATGTAAGTGTAGAGGGAAGTTGTTATGAACACTGAACATTGCCCAGAATCTTTCCTATATTGCACCTTCTACCAATATATTGATTATTCTGTCCTTTCCACATTCTTCTATATAACAAATTCTCAAACCATGCTTCATTTAGCAAACAGCTTCCTCCTGATTGGACAGACTCATTCAGAACCAATGAGAATTTGTCAGGCTTATCTGATGGTATAGTTTTCTGTACTTAGAAACCTTAAGCTCCTTTTCTTGTTGTAGGTTGATATCCAAGGCTGGGGATAGATAATGGCAAAATCTGCCAAAATAATTTGAAAATACTCATTGAGTTAATAACCTTTTCCCCTGCTACCTGTCCTGTACCATTTCCCATCACCTCAAAATATGCAGATACATTGCCTTGAACATATTAATCCATTGTGGTACATGTGGCTTGAAAGATATCTGCAGACACACTTGCAAACAAGAAATCAGACTTTAGCTGGGAAGCTTCCTGATCTGAGGATAAAAAGAATTATTATGTTAGGTGATGTCAAAGATCCATGTGGTCCAGTATCCTTCCTCTGATAGTGGCCAGGAGAAAATGATCAGGGAACATTTGTTGGAAACAGGAATTGATACTGTTCTCTGTGACTATTGCTAGACCTTCAACTAATCACCCATTGTAGAACTTCCTGAGCTGAATTTTGCTTCCAGACCACAGTATTTAATATCCCCACTATGTTTTTCTACAATCTTTTTCCCTAGTATCATTTTGAGCTAATTTGTATTTTGCTCTTTGTAACATCTCATAGCAACAGATTCCTCAATTTGATGACCATTTCTTCCTAGTCCTTCATGATCCTCTATATTGGTTGTGCTCAGATTAGTACCTGAAGAGTGTATCAAATAAGGTACCATGCTATCTTTAAAACATATACCTTAGTTTCCAGAAGCAGTCTCCATGGCAGCAAAAAAACCTACAGACTAGCTTTCCCACTCTCTTGTTTTTATTTTTCATCTCTTCTGAGTTTTGTGTCACTCATCTTTTAATAAAGCTAATTATTGAAAATAATTCTTGATTCTATAATAGTATTCCAGACCACAATTTCAGGTAGGAAACATGTCCCATTTACTCTGATTCTACATGGGATTCTACACGTGGGAACAAAGAAAAGCCTTTACATTTTTATTCAAAGTCTTCTTCTTGGATTTAATGAGCAAAATCCCTTTACTCAACCAGTATTTTGTGAACAACCTAAATCTCAAAGCATGAGATTAGTGAACATTTCCTGTAAATCCATTAATATCCAAAGATCCTTTTTCTTTTCAAAATATTTGTGAGACTCAGTCCTTTCCACAGCAAATTATGCAAATGTGCTGTACGAGGTCTCCAGCACAGTTCAGCCAGTGCAAATCCTGACCTTCCAACACTCCTGCTGTTCCTGCTCTGAGCTTCTCTTCATCAGGCTGCCAATCATATGCTACAATGCCAAGTTTTGCAGTCTGGATAAGTGTCCACTAGAAACCAAGATAATATCAATGAGCTTATTTACACAGGAAAACTAAACACAGAGCCAGAGGCTCATATGCAGAAAGAAAAATCTTCTGCACTGAGTTAAGCCAAAAGCAGCTAAGAGTGATTCAAGGATTGCTAGATAAAAGCTGCAGTCATGCTATATAAAATGTTAGACTGGGTAGATCGTTGGGTAAGAAGAGACCATTAGAAATGATGAAATGTGTTAACATCTTCAGCTCTTATCACCTACAACTAAGACAAAAACAAAGCACAGCAAACAAATAAACAAATTAAGTTTTCATTTCAGCTACCAATAAGACATCTAGACAGGTTGTAGCCCATACTGTAGTATTTGAGATCAAGTTTTCCATTAAGTACCAAATATACACCTTCAGAGTTGTTGTAATTTAAAAATGTGTAATTTTTGCATGTATAGAATCATAGAATGGTTCAGGTTGGAAAGAACCTCAAAGATCATCTAATTTAAACCCCCTGCCATAGGCAGGGACACCTCCCACTAGAACAGCCAGAGTAATCTGCTCTGGGTGCATTTGAGCTGTCCTAGGCAGATGACCAGAGGTATTGTAATAGTTCAGTAAAAACAATAGCAGCTGAAATAACAGCTGTCTTTTTGAATAACACAGAAAAAAAAAATTAGTAATACTGTAATAGCCAGTATTAAGGTAATTTGCCCTGGAAATCTTAGTCAGCTCTATCATTCTGATGGGAATAATCAGAAGGCATGTCAATTTCACCTGGCCAGATGACAGAAAGGCAGCAACTTTTTACAGTGCTGAGTTTAAATTTTCTAAAGAATAATGTGTGAAAAGATCTATAGGGACCCTCAAAGTTTAAATTTTATGCTATTGCTCTCTTTCCATAAGAGGCCAAAGAAGGAATCAGTGAAAACCTAGTAAAGAGTTTTCCATTCAGTGTGAGGGAATCATCTTCCCTTTTTGAGAGATTGTGCAGAAAAATGCTTTGAAACTTACTTATTTGTTGCTGAATTTGCTTCATACTGGTAGATGTTAATCTGCTGATTTTCTTTTCCTGGCTTCAGAGATATTTTAGGAGTAGGATTCTTTTGCTGTGGTGTAAAGTATGTTTTGTTGTCTGTATGTCCAGATTACTGAGAGCGATGGAATTCACACTCTTCAACATCTTCTTAAATAGGAACCTGGACAAAGAAATCTCTGTGCACCATAAGGCTATTTTACTTCAGGCTACTGTAGCATATAAAGTAAAAGACATTTGAAAGGATATTTGAGCCTTAGAACAGAAATCAAATCTACTGTAAGGTTCTTTCCACAGTGCATGTGGAGATTTAATCAATTCTGGAAAACAATCTAAAATATCAAGAAAGGAGGGCAACCTGCTGTAAAGCAATAGAGAAGCACTAAGGTTTATCTTAGATCTAATTCTCTATGGGATTTAGGTGATGCACTCAGGATTGTAGGGAAATACTTTTGTGCTCTGAACTCTCATCCACTACTACTGCCTGCTCTGCTACACAAGTATTCCCAATGAAGGTGTCCACCAAATGGGCTCAAAGGGACTAGAGAAGAAAAATACAACTAAGTGAAATTCAATGACCCCTAAAACGCTTTTCTACCTCTACTGATTGTGAAAATTTCCCCAGTGACTCCCAACTTCACCCAACTTTCATCACTTCACATCTTAAAAGGTATGTATAAATTGCTGGTGCAATACTGGATACTGCAGCAGCAAAGCAGTAAGACTGAAGTCTCCATCCCTGGGATGACACAATCATTTTTGCTTACTTTCTAGAGCAGCTTACTCTAGCTGAATCTTATTGTAATTTATTTCCCTTTATTCTTGAAGGGCTAAGACTAATCTTTCTTACATCTTTGAAGCTATTGCCTTAGTTACATCTACAGGTAAATGTGAATGCAAAATACTTCAAACTGGATCTCTATTCCCATTCTAATGAAAATGATACAAATCCTTTGTCCTAGAAACAACACAAGACTCAGTGGAAATCCTTTCAAGTAATGTAGTGGATAGAAAAAGTCCTTGGAACTGAGGGAAGTGCATGAATACTCCAGTATAATTCCTTACTTCCATTCCAGCCACATTCTCTAAGCTCAAGGCTACATAAGCAAGGATTCTCATCCTTTACCTGCTGTATGGAACTTCTCAAAAGAGGAAAATTAAGGAATGATCAGGATCAGAACCAGAACAATTAGGGAATAAAGTAAATAGTGAGCTGTTTGCCCCTGACAAGACTGAGGGGTTTGGGAACTTTAATACTGCAAAAAAGAAAAGCATGTAAGTCTATGGTTCTCAACTAAGATACTGAACTTCACTGCTAGTCTGAATTTACCCACTTGTCTTTTTTTAGACCTTTAAAAGCCCTAGGTCTCATCAGAAAATCTTTCTTCTCTTGTAATGCACTTTGATCATTACATGCTTCTCAGAAGCAAAGAATTTATGTTAAGAAGGAAGAAAATCATCCATTTAATCACATCTTCTTTGTATCTTTCATCTGACATGTTACAACATGCCAAGGACTCATTTCATTACTAAAAAAAAACCTCCCGAGATAATAATAATCACTTTTCTCACCTACTTTTCCAAACTGGCTACTTAAAGTGACAGTATTCTGCAAAACACAACACAGGATTGGCAACAGTTATTGCCAGCTCAGTCTGTACCTTTGGATAAATTATCAGCTCTATGTTGTGTTTTATTGCTTTGAGTCACAGTGCTTGCAAATGGGAAGCAGGTTACCTTCCCATCACTTTCATAAACAGCAGTTTCATATAAAGTGAATTAATATTTTGCTCTTAGTAGGTTCCATTTTGGGTAATGCAATATATTACAGAGGAGGAAAAGGAAAAGCAAGTGCAAAAGCAATCACAGGATCACAGGATGTTAGGGGATGGAAAGTACCCAAAGAGATCATCGAGTCCAAGCCCCCTGCCAGAGCAGGACAACACAATCTAGCTCAGGGCACACAGGAACACATCCAGACAGGCTCTGAAAGTCTCCAGAGAAGGAGATTCCACAGCCTCCATGGGGAGCCTGTGACCCTTACAGGAAAGAAGTTCCCCTTGTGCTGAGCTGGAACCTCCTGTGCTGCATCCATCTATTGCTCCTTGTCCTATCCCAGGCAGCAAGTGAGCAGATCCTGTCCCCCTGCCCCTCCTGACACCCAGCCCTTGGATGTTTATAGACATTTATTGAATCCTCTCTCAGTCTTCTCTTCCCCAGACAAAACAGCCTCAGGTCCCTCAGCCTCTCCTCATCAGGCAGTGCTCCAGTCCCGTAATTATCTTCGTAGCCCTCTGCTGGACCTTCTCCAGCAGATTCCTTTCCCTCTTAAACTGGGGAGCCAAAACTGAACACAGTATTCATGATGAGGACTCACCAGGGCAGAGCAGAGGGGGAGGAGAACCTCCCTTGATCTGCTGGACACACTCTTCCTAATACACCCCAGGATCCCATTGGCTTTCTTGGTCACAAGGGCACATTGCTGTGCCATGGTCCCTTCCAAGCCAGCCCATTCTGTGGTTCTATGTAACCTCCATTGCTCAGGTCTGCTGTTGTGAGTTCTAGAAGGCTTGGGTAATTCAGTGAAAATCTTAACCCTCCACATGATGGTTTTGAGGCAGGAAGATGGTTCTGAGAAGCAATGTTGCTGCTATGTAAAATAAATTAATGATTTTAATTGCAACATGGAAAGGATATTTCTTTTTCTGTTTTAAGTAAAGGGAAAATACAGATGGTGATTGCTTCCAGTCAGTTCACTTTCAGATTGTGCTTCCAAAACACTGGATTTAGCAACTAACTGGAAGAACACTTTTCATTGTATGCTCCAGCTAGACAGATAAACACCTTCAGAGTTCAAAACTACCAAGAATATTCACAAACCAACACACTTTGTAACTGAACAGCTGTTCTGTACTTTAATGCTGCTAACATTTTAAAAAGCAATAGCTCCCCTTAAAAATGCCATGCAGTTTGTAGGAATGATAACTGTTCTGCTTGGGTCTTCTCTGCTTATGTTTGACATTTTGAAACAGTCACAACTGACATTATAACTGACTACCTGTCAAAACTGAATTGCATTTAGCTGATAAACAACATTATTGATAGTATTCTCCATCACTGACTAGCATTAACTTATGTTAATGCCTAGTTATATTGCCTTACAAACTCTTATAATTAATAATGAACAAATTAACAGTGCCTGGGACTTGCTTGTTCATATTTGGAAAAGGACCAAGGTTTTATGGGGGGTACCACTGCATTCATTCCTTCCAGGATGTTCTTCTAGCACTAGTAGCTCAGAAACATTAGTGCTGCCTGAAGCAGCCTGTTTCAACTGTGGTAAGAAAGGAAGGGCAGGAACTGGTTGCATGAGCAAGCACACACACACTGAACAGTTTTCCAAAGGATCTGATGGTGACAGGAGCACTCCAGTGCACAGCAGCCAGCTGGAGCCTGTGCCTGGCAGACCCTTTCCAGGCTCTGCCTGGGGCTTATAGCTGGGAGATTTGGATCTGCTGGCAGCTCTCATCTTGAAGCTTTTCCAGTATTGTCAGAAGAAAGAAGGAGCTATGACTGAAAAGACAAAGGACTAGTCTGTTGTGAGAGCTGTAGCTATAGCTATGTTGTTCTTCATTTGAGCAAGTCTCTAGTAATGCTTGTGAAGATGAGGTAGGTTCTGCCTCATTCATGGGTTAATATCTCAGTGGTGAATAGAGAGTTTTGTAAAGGCCTCCCCCGTGGCTAATTCACACTGTCCTGTTGCTGTAAGTCAGTGTCTTTAGCTCTACTGAGCCCTGTGCTCTGCTGTGCCACTATGATTTTACAAGTGGCTTCACACAAGGTTTTGGGAGCCATGAACCATATTCCAGTTTATCAGGTAATAAAAGATATGGATTACAGTAGTGTCTGCATGAGAGCAAGCTAGAGTAAAATGTATTTTGGTACATTAAAACATTTTATATGAGCAATCTCTATGTTGTTTTTTTTTTCCCTCTGGAGCACAGAAGTAACTGGCCAGGTCATTAAGTTGAGCTTGGCTGAAGGTTATAAAATGAACAGGTGAATTTATTCCCTGATGTTATAATATTTAAGGATGGCAAGACCACAGCAGAACTCATCCATTCATAAAAAGCATTTGCTAGCAGTTCCAGCATGTTTCCAGTGTTGTAGAGAACACGTCAAGGGAAGCAAGAGCAAATCAGAGAAACACTTAGATTGCCACTTCAGGCATATTCTAACCAACCTCTACAAAAAGAGCCACAAAACAAAATCCAACCTAGTTTTCAGGGAAAAACAAATCTTTGTATATTCTCCTTAACTGAATGAAAGAATCTCATTCAACAGAATCTATTACAAGGTCACTAAACTAATAAAATAATTGATCAGGCTTTTTTACCTCTGTAGCATAAGGACTAACACCAAAGTGTGGAGACAAGGGATGTATGGCTCTTAGCTGCCAGCTGAGTTGAATCATAACACTCAAGAAGATAATAAAAAAGGAATTAGTGATTACATTGAAAGTAAATGAAGACTTGAAGAACAAAATATATGAGTTACTATATTTTTTTTAAATAAATTTATTTAGTCCTCATATGCCATCCTTGGAGCTGTTTCGATTATGCCAGATGAAATTATTTGCTGCATTTATGATGGAAATTGCCTGGAAAATTTGCTGGGTTTTCTCTCTGCCCAGAATACACATTGATCCTGCAGTACCAGTAAGATTTATCCACAGTTCAGAAACTGCTGCAAACATGTTCCCAGCTGCCCACACTGATTATGAGGACTTCACAAAAATCCTGACCTCATTAGTAATATGACTGGACTTCCAGAGTAGCACAAGAGGAATACTTCAGAATTCATGAACTGCCTTTGAGAAACTTTAATAATTTTGATCTGTTAAATTGGAAATAGCAAAAAATGTTTGAAAAGCCAAAGGGAAGTCCTTCAATGGAAACTTTTGCTGGAGGATGAGTTAAAGACTGCAGGGGAAACTGTCACTACATTATTAATGCAGTGCTTGATGGACTAGTGTGACCCAATCATCACAGAAATAGTGAGGGGGAGGAAGAAAGAAAGACTACAGTAGTTGGTGAAAAGATGCATGATATTCATCTTTCTCCTTCCCACCCATTTATTTTTCATCCCACTTCCCCATAAAGCCTGTTTTGCAAAATATTTTTAGTCTTCTTCCACTGCAGAGAGCCCAGAGTCTTTTTATGGTGCCAGGACTTGTCTCTCTTTTGGCCCAACTTTTCCTACGTTCAGATTCTTCTTTTCCCAAGAGATTTTTTTCTCCTCAAACATTGACTTGTTGCAGCTATTAAAACTTTCTTCACCCTAGTATTTCTTCCTGATTTATCATCCACAGAAAAATACAGTTAAAATTGCATTTAAAGCATGAATTAAATGCTACATTACTAGGCAGCTAGCATCTATGCAGATATTCTCACATGCTGTGATTATTTTCACCCTAGAATCTTTGTTCTTTTCAGTATCTCTACATCACATTGCACCCTGCCAGTATAGGCAAGCCTTGAGATTGATTAGAAATGGCTGCCTCTGCAATTAATTTTCACAGATGTTCCATTTTTTAGCTGCTTCTCTGCTTCTGCTGCAGCCAAGATGTCTAGCTGTACTTTGAAGATAAACCTCAGTTAGTTTTCAAAATGCTCAAGTATCAATAGTGGTATAGAGAGCAAGATCAGCTGAGTGGCTCAGTAAGCATGAGCATTAGATATGGCTCTTGAAGCCAGTAGTTCAGACATGCCTGTTTGGGCTACAGACACTACCCTGACTAGAGTGATCATCAGAGAAGATATATTCTCAGAGAAAGCAAAATTCTTTTGAGCAGATTTGGTTTTTAATCCAGATGATAGCACCCTCTCTCACAGAATCCAGCAGGTCTTTGCTCTCTTCCCATTCCTTATTCCATTGTCTGTGGGAAGGAACAGGGTACCTGTCTGATCAGTATCCTCATGATTGCCTTCGATTGTCTCTTTTTTGCAATGGAAATTTGTCCAAATAACAGTCAAAGAAAATATTAAGAGCCTGCTGGGTTTTAATTTGTTGCTTTCTGAGCTCTTGAAGGGATGTAAGAGTGCCAGGAGATGCCTCTCAACAACACTCAGTAAGTCTGGCTGAGTGACTGAGAGGTTTGCATTAGAATGGCAGGACACATTTTGTTTCATTTTTTCCAAGATTCTTTAATTCTATTAGAACTAAAATCCAATTTACTTGAACTGTAGAGTTGTAGCAAAATCCCTTACATTGAAAATCAAGACATTTAACTGCTAAGAATGGGTCTTTATGAGGAAGATACTTACTTACAAAGGTATAGGTTGTGATAACATTGTACCAGACAGCAAATAAAAAATGTGTAATGGATAAACTTGTTTCAAAATATATTGCGAGTTATTGATTTCTTCCAGGTACCAGGAAAGCAAACATGAAAAGAAAGATAATAATCATATACACCATGGCAAATGTACTTTCACTGACAGCAAATATTTTATTTTAACATTTTCTATTAAAGGTGCCTATTGTAGTGGTGCAGGGAGAGATCTGTGCTGATTTATGTCTTTAATAAGCTATTGGCTTTTTCTGACACAGAAAGGGATAGTTGAGAAAATTATGTACTTTATTGATCAGTATTCATTCATATATTTAGAGCACATGGTGTATGTATTCTCTTCTTCTGCACAATGATTTTAACATTAAAAATGTTTAAGAAATCAGTTTTGTAAACTTATTGATATATAAATATGTGTGTGTGTGTATATATATATATATATATAGAGAGAGAGAGTTGGTACCACCTAGTTAAGTCAATGAGTGAAATTAATTTTCTTTTTAAAAATATTTTTTTCTTTTTTAATAATACTGGATCATAGAATCATAGAATCAACCAGGTTGGAGGAGACCTCCAAAATCATCCAGTCCAACCTATCACCCAGCCCTACCCAATTGACTAGGCCATGGCACTAAGTGCCTCATCCAGTCTTTTCTTGAACACCTCCAGGGATGGTGACTCCACCACCTCCCTGGGCAGCCCATTCCAATGGCAAATCACTCTCTCCATGAATAATAATATTGTGTTTGGTTCTGGGCCCCCCAGTTCAAGAGGGACATAGAACTGCTTGAGAGAGTCAAACACAGACCCACAAAGATGATGAAGGGAATGGAACATCTCTCTCCTGAGGGAGCTGGGGCTCTTTAGCTTGGAGAAAAGGAGACTGAGAGGTGACCTCATCAATGTTTATAAATATATAAAGGGTGAGTGTCAGGAGGCTGGAGCCAGGCTCTGCTGGGTGATGCCTGATGACAGGACAGGGAGCAATGGGTGGAAGCTGAGGCATAGGAAGGTTCATTTAAACATGAGGAGGAATTTTGTTCAATGTGAGGGTGACAGAACACTGGAACAGGCTGTCCAGGGGGGTTGTGGAGTCTCCCTCCCTGGAGATATTCAAAACATGCCTGGATGTGTTCCTGTGTGATCTGGTCTAGGAGATCCTGCTCTGGCAGGGGGGGTTGGACTGGATGATCTTACGAGGTCCTTTCCAGCCCCTGACATTCTGTGATTCTGTGATTCTAGATGGCTGATACACAATCATGCCTTTTTTTCGTTTTTTTTTTTTTTTTTTTTTTTTAATCACTGTTCTTTAAAGGAGAAAACACTAAAACACATCTCAGATTTACACATGAACCTTATTCTTCACTCTAACAGATGTAACACATCTTCTCTCCACCCAGGGATATAAATGTATCATGTAGGACCTTTAACTTTACAAACATCTTCTGGTTGTAACTAGAAGCAGTAAAAGAATTTTCTCTACTAAACAGCTCTTAACTGCAAGCCTAAGAGTATCATGCCATAACTCCTTTTGTTAACCAAATTCCCATTACATGGGTTGTGAACACTGGCTGGGAACTGAATCAGACCAAACAGATCTAAAATTCATTTATCAGTACAGCACCTTGCCTGCTACATCTCTTACAACTATTATCACTAGGTCCTATGGGACACCATTAGAAAGACTGAACTCCTCATCCCTTTAAGCAGTCCTAAAGCACTTGTGCTGCAAATGGATAAAGAACACACATTTAACCTTTGAATCCATAGGAAAATATTAATGTCACAAGCTTAGAAATTTCTCCTGGTACCTTGAGTATATTATTATAGGAGACACAGAGATAGTTGATAGAGTATTTTGGGCTTGTAATCATCTCAAATTGTACAGATGTCAGGTAACTACTGTAATACTTTGATTTGGGAAATCTGTAGCCTCTTAAGGAGGAGTAACTCCTTGAATGCTTTATTTTGCACAAGAGTTTATCTAGAACAGGGAACAAAACATTTCAGTGCAGTCTGAAACTTTAGGCAGTGAGATAGCATTGAAAATCTGGCTCTGAGTCAGGAAAGCAGAGGCAGCAGACTGTGAGACCATTTTATCTTCATAATAAGCAGAGAAAAAAAAATTCTCAAAGTATAATGTTTTCCATGGCATACATTGGGGTTTTACTTTCCTTCTTTTTTTTTTTTTTTTAAATAACATTAACACTTAAACCAGCAACAATATGAAACAGTCCTTTGTCCCAAAGATATGAGGTAACCCTTTAAAAACATGTAGATATAAATCATAAAGCTGAATGCTTGAATATCCTGTGCTCTAATCAGTTGGTTATTAACTGTAATCATCCAGCCCTAGACAAATAATATTCTCATTTAGCTAATATCTGATTGTTTTTCAGTCAAACTTGCTCAGTGCTCAAACTGTCATTTGAGATAAAATGAGCCTGACCACTTCAGAGAAATTAAAAAAAAAAAAAAAAAAAGTAATTAAATCTTATATATGAAATAGATTAATTCTTAGATTATTTTGGAGTGTTTTTCTCATTAGAGATGTATGCACCTGTGTGTCTGGTTTTGTTTTCAGCTACACCTCCCTTTGGTGTAACTGAAGATAGTTTTCCTGGGTTTAGTAAAGTTATGCAGTTTCAGATGGATGACATATGTAAGTCATCCCTTGGTTAGAAGAGTCAGCATTTTGTGTAAAAATATTGCTGAGGTTATTCAGATAATATTAAAGAAAGTCTCAAGTGACCAGGAAGAGGCATTCTGATATCTTATAGCTTCTTACTATTTCATGGGTTGTTTCTGTGCCATTGCTAGAAAATATCAGAGAATGGTAAGGTTGGAAGGGACCTCAAAGATCATCCAATTCCAACCCCCTGCCATGGGTAGGAACACCTCCCACTAGTACAGGTCAGAGAAGTTACTTCATGAAGTTGAACCAAAAGAGAGTTTGTCTTAGCTAGTGCTGGTATGAGACCTTTCAGACTGTTTAACTGCTTATTCCACACAACAGCAAAGTACTGAAAACAATCACTAAAATCAGGAGAGAAAGAGAATGCAACCAGAAATTTTGAAGGGATTTTGGCTTGCATAAGCTGTCTCCCCTAGAGCAGCAATTGAAATTCAATGATAAATTTCATTCATTTCTTTTTGTCAGATTAGCTGTTAACACTGGGATCTAAGCCTTGCAGATTTGATTCAAGATTCTCACGACAATCTTGAGGCCAGGAAATCACCCAAAATTAATTTTGTTCTTATAAAAAGAGCTGAAAAGAGTATAAATAATACACATCACAAACACATCACAAACACTCATGCTAATGCTTATGCTATTCTGATTACTTTCATATAGCCTTTCTCATGTGTCATGCAGTTAAAAAAAAAAAAGAAAGGTGAATTGTTCATGGGATATCTGATAAAATTCTTTTCACAGCATCAACATTAACCAACAATTTAAATGCATTACATCAAGAAGAAGTTAAAAGATATCTATGAGATTATGTGTTACCTGGGATGCATGATAATAATGGAATATTATTTTCTGAACTCTCAATTTTCAGCCATGTGCTGAAGGAGAGATTCTTGAACTTTATACTTGTTAAATTTTGATGTCTTTTAGATTTTTCACTTTCTAATGTAAGAAAGGGAGGAAAATCCTGAAATTTAACATCCATTGCCCAGTGAAAGAACACTAAAATGCTTGCTGGCTTTCAGCAGTAAAGGAAGGTTGAAGTAAGGAGATTTTTCAGTTTTGTTTAAAAACATTTCAACAAAAATAGAGAAATTTGAAGTTCTAAGTTGCCGAATACCAGTTAAGGGAAAAAAAAATTACAATATTTATTTATTGTATATATCAACTTCCTGCAGTAAAATTTCAGCATTTGCCATCTTGAAAATGCTAAAAATTGCATAACACTATTTATGCAGAGTGAAAAAAATAACTGGTAAATTTAGTTCAGCTGTGAAACTATGAATCTATTCTTTTAGCTCAATAGCAGGCCATGTGTCATGAAATGATAATATCATGATTACAAGTAGAGGTCATCACTGAATTCCATCCACTAATCATTTTTTTCTTCCATTTGGAATCATGTATTTGTTTTGTATATCAAAAAGACAAATGCATACAGTGAAACCCTCCACCTCTACCCCATCTTGAGTACTATGTTCACTCTTGGGCTTCCCAGTTTAAGAGGGGCAGAGATCTGCTGGAGAGGGTTCAACAAAGGGTTACAAGGATGATGAGGGGACTGCAACACTGCCTGATGAGGAGAGGCTGAGGGACCTGGGGCTGTTTAGTCTGGAGAAGACTGAGAGGGGATTTAATGAATGTTTATAAATCATAGAATCGATCAGGTTGGAAAAGACCTCCAAGATCACCCAGCCCAACCTATCACCCAGCCCTAGCCAACTAGACCATAGCACTAAGTGCCCCATCCAGGCTTTTCTTGAACACCTCCAGAGACAGTGACTCCACCACCTCCCTGGGCAACCCATTCCAATGCCAATCACTCTCTCTGTCAAGAACTTCCTCCTAATGTCAAGCCTATACCTCCCTTGGCAACTTGAGACTGCTGTGAACAGATTTAAATACGTGAATACATGGAGGTCTTTAAGGACTGGTTCATTGCATTTACTCTTCTGAAAGCATAGGTATCAATTATGTGAGTAAGAAGAATGTCTCCATCCTGCATTTTAAGGAACTTATATCCTAAAACTACTGTTATAATTGGACCATAATCATGGTTCAGGCACTCGAGTGCCTCTGAAGAAGTGCTAGTAAGGAAGAATCACACTGAAGTTCTGCTTCATGTGTTTGGCTACCATTTTTCCTTGCACTCATTTAATTGGTGCTGGATGAGATTTCAGTTCACACCTTCAAAATCCTTTATGTCCTCATAGCTGATGTTTATAATTAATTAAAAAAATTACTAGTTAACATGCACAATGGAGACACAAGCAAATACAAAGGACTTTTGTTAAGTAAATTTTTGCAGGTAGTAGAATGATCATAACATACAGTATAAGAGTACACTAAGAATGCTGAGCCAGAGGGCCAGGGCAGAGAGATCTAAAGAACTGCAATTTATAAGCCCTTATCAGCAGACATACAATATGTGCTATATGGCAACGTACCTGACTGCTTGATGAAAATAATGGGCCTCAACTGAAATGTAAAGTTCCCAGTGTTATAAGAAAGCTGTAACATTCAAAGGATCTCATGCAAGAAATGAATCTGTGGCAGCAGAAAATTATAGCTATCTCAGATCCCATTTCACAGTGGAGAAATGTGTGGAAATTTATGGCATTTAGCAGTGAGGTATGTGAGCTCTGAAAACAATTTTACTGGAAAATGAGTATGTATAAAGTTCCTCAGGTTTTTTGGTAAGATTTTTTAACACTGACTGATAATTCAAAGTGAACTCCTTCCAAAATAGAATAAATAAAAAAAATTGGACCCTCAGGCTAACAATAAGTGAAACCACAAAGGAGTTTATCTGGATCTCCTGGAGAGTACAGATTTTGTTTTTTACAGTCCTCCCTCCTACACGTGCAGAACCTGGCCTCCAAGTTTTCTGAGTTCAGCACCCTTCTGTTTCACACTGAGATATACTGGGATGTATTCAGTTCAAACATTCATGCACACACACACACACACACACACACACTTTTCCTTGCCGGGGAACTAAGAGCGCATCAGCACTATATTTACTACAGTCCAAATTTGGCGATGCAAATGTGGAGTCTTGTTCAACCTACAAGAAGAGCTCCATGGCAATGAGTGGGCAAACGTCAGCAACTTCAGCAGATGCTGAGAAGGGCAGACAGCACACTTTGTTACCTACACAGCATGCTCAGCAATGCTAAGGGCAGAAGTTCCTAAGGACTTCCAGCCCTCCTGTGGCTGTCTTACACAGAGCTGTGATAGCAAAAGACTTTTTTTATTAGGCTATACAGGAGATTATCTACATGTGTTTGCTGTTGCTTCCCTTCAACTGTTTGCACTGTAGATAAATGGAGTAAAGTAGAAAATAATAAAAACAACTGACTGTAGACATTTCCAAATCAAAACCATGTCAGTGCAAGGGGCCATTTGTGGCAGGATATACAGTACACCAAATCCTATGGTGTCTTTCAGAACATGTATGTATTGCACTGTGGACTAAACAGTACTTATGAAGATGAGATCTTTTCACAGAGTCTTCATCTTAGCATGTAATCATGGATTGTAAACAAAAAAAAGGTTATCCTTTGGAAGTAATGTTATTAATGAGGTAATAATGGATATCACATTTACTTTTAACCTCTTCTTTGTGCTGGTTTTCTTTTTTAAGTGTTCAGTTAAAGTCTCCTTGGAAATGTTAATGGTGCTGTCTGCATTGATGTCAGTGGAGTTATGTTGCTGTAAATGAGACCAGAATTAAGTTGTGACAGACCAGCACTGCTGCAGAGCTGAACAGCCATACAAAGTCTGAACCATGTATAGTTTTCCTACAATCATGTAATCTGCAAGACAGTTCCAAACTCTGGTTTTTGCTGGTAATGTTAGAAGCATTTTTTCCTTCCCAAAATAGGAGATTTGAATTCATTCCTATAACTTTTGATCCTATGGACTTTTGAGGAAGTGTTTAGTTCAGTGATGCTTCTAAATAAAAATCATTATTGGGGTAAATAGGACAGCCAATCACACTTTAACAGCAGCAACAACAAAGTTATTAACAAGCTTTTATAAAGAAAAAAAAAATGGAGTTTTAACGTCTCGCAAGCATCTCACAACAGCCTGCTGCATATTCAGGATTTTTGCAAGGAGGCTACTCAGAGGCTTAAAATTAAGCAAGTGCTAAGTGCTTTACTGGACCATAGCCAAAACTCTCAGAAACCATGCAGTTTCTCATAGGATTTAAACAGTTTTGAGATATTTTCTATTATACTATTTACTATCTTCCTCAGTGTACCAAAATCGTTGTACTTACTACAAGATAGATTTCCTACTGTTGACTGTTTTCCATTCTGGAGATTATTAATGTATTCTTAGTCTGCAGACTCGATTCTCCTCTTCATTTATCAGTTTTGTAACAGTGGAATTAAACTGAATAACTTTCTGTTCCAAAGGATTTTGCAGAAGGCTTTCTGAAAATCAAAATAAATTACGTTGGCTTTAGCTTGGAGCCTCCGTTCACTACCTTTAAGTATGATTTTATCCCTATAGCAAATACATTGCCAACTGTTTACATGGCTGGTAAACAATTCTTGCTGTAAACTCTGTAGTGCTGACCTGTTCTATGAGCAATTAAAACTATCTAAATATAAGAACTAGAGCTGGGGAAAACAAAAACAAAAGCAAACGCCCAAACTCCCACCTTCTCCCAAACCCTGTAGTTAAAGTTGTAGCAGAGTGGGAATAAGTTAAAGCAAAAAATCAAAAGCAAACACCCAAACTCCCACCTTCTCCCAAAACCTGTAGTTAAAGTTGTAGCAGAGTGAGAATAAGTTAAAGCAAAAGTAAAAGCAAACACCAAAACTCCCACCTTCTCCCAAAACCTGTAGTTAAAGTTGTAGCAGAATGGGAATAGGTTAAAGCAAAAGTAAAAGCAAACACCAAAACTCCCACCCTCTCCCAAAACATGTAGAATTGTAGCAGAGTGGGAATAGGTTAAAGCAAACTCAAAAGCAAACACCCAAACTCCCACCTTCTCCCAAAACCTGTAGTTAAAGTTGTAGCAGAGTGGGAATAAGTTAAAGCAAAAAATCAAAAGCAAACACCCAAACTCCCACCTTCTCCCAAAACCTGTAGAGTTGTAGCAGAGTAGGAATAGGTTAAAATAAAGGAAAAACAACTTTTGATCACTAAACCAGTCTGAATAACTAGAAGTAAACATGCCATCAAATTAGTAATTTAATGCCAATTTGTCTTATCTTCAACAGAAAAAAATAAAACAGAAACGCCTACAGTTTTTCATTTCTAATTTACAGTGGATCCATGTTCTAGTACCATTGCAATTATCCAGGCACAGTCAAGAATAAAAGAGATAGGGTTTTTTTTCCCCCCTTTGGTAACCTTCAGCTTAGTAATTCAGAATAACATGCTCACTCTAGCATAATTAGATACAGTAAATATGAGAATGACTATTCTGATACCTTTTACAAAAAGGAAAAATATATTTTTTTCAGAAGGAAAATGAAATATGATAGAGAATTGCCATTTCTACCTTGCATATGAAAAGAAACTGCAAAACCTTTGAAATGTAAACTGTCTTCAGGAAATCACTCAGAATGCAGCCAGACTTAATGGATCTGCATATCTGAAGAAAAAAAATCTCAAGAGGTTGAGCTATCTTTGGTGATTCTCCACATAGTGCTTGCCTTATAATATTTGAGTTGCCTGCAGTTAGCAACATTTTGTTCCTGTGTTTGGAATCAGAAGGTCACCACCACAAAAAAAAAATCCACTAAAACATGAGATCATCGTTGAAAGAATGTATTGAAAGAAAGAGTTTAAAAGAAAATTGGAAGAGATTTGGGAATGTGCATGGAGAAAAAGTTAAAAGGCAGATTGGAAGAGATTTGGGAATGTGTATGGATAAACTTGAAGTTTTGACAAAAAGATTCATATTGCCCAGCTTAGGGAGAGTTGCTGACTATTTGCCTGAAGTGGTGGTGATAAGTCCTCAAATGCATAGAAAATTAATTGATTTGAACATTTTAAATTAACTTAAAGATATAAAAATTTGGCCAAAGCTGTAGCCAAAGAGGAAATCAGGGAAAAGAGTATGGCTGGAGAGCAGAAAGATTGTTCACTGGGGATTACACAACAACAGAAAACAGCCGAGTAACAGTTTCAGTGCCTGATCTACAGTCCCCTGAAGTCAGTGTGAATGCTTTAAAGAGATTTAAGGTCTGGGAGAACAAATTAAAGGCACAAGCCTGGAAGCAGACATGCACTGTCAGTACTGAGGTCAGAATGTGACCCTTTGAGAAAGGTGAACAAGCAAGTGGCCCCCAAAGGATGGATACAAAATATGCAGGTGGATTTTCTCCAAGTTGTCCTGTACAGATTCTTGCAGAGGGACACAGGACACCTCAGAAACCTGTGCCTCTGGTATTTTCACCACAAGTGCTAGCTGGTCTGCACTGATCTGCTAGTACTACACTGCAATTGTGACAGCTGCTATCCCAGTTGTCATCCAGGGGACTGGAACAGGAGCTCCAGCACTTAGAGCAAAACCTGCTGAAGCCTGTAATCAAGCTTTCTGGTACAGATTAGTGCAGTCACATCCTGTGGAGAGTAAGCACAGATGGAGACCTGTAATACATGTTCACCAGTGAGTTACACAGACACGGTCAGGATGGAGCTGACCTTATGCTGTTTAATTTGTCAAGAGCCACTAAAATTATTATCAGTGAGTTTGTACATTGGACTTGTGCCCTAAGAAAGAGAAGAGCTCTTCTCTTCAATCACTAATTCACTAGCACAAAGCCCATGTGAATTAATAGCCTGTGGGTTATTAAGTGTGTGCCTTAAAAGTTTGCAGGAATGGAATCTTCATAAATTTCCCATCGAAGCAAAGTAACATGTTCTGACAAGAACAAAACCAAAACATCTCCAACCACTTAAACACACAAAAGCATGACCAAAATTCAGTGCTGATAGCAGGACTTGCTTCTTACCATAAAAATGGCAACAAGCCTCACTGGTGGCAAAACTCGATCTCCTGAGAAGCAGGAGATACAAACTTACAGAGAAACAGCTGGAAATAAAAACTGGCAAATCAGTGGTACTCCTTTCCTCAGAATAAAACCTTGCAGAACTGAATTTTGTCTGAAAGAAGCTCTGACTTTCTAGCTAGTTTCCACAGGAAGTATTTATCATATTAGTTTCTTTTCTTTGTGCTTAGCTATTAAGTGTAAGTGTTGGAGAGGACAGTTTAACACAACACTCTGCTATGTGCATGTGCATATTTTTAATTGTAACATATCTTAATGCAATATATTTTAACTTCTGCATATATGAAACAGCAGTAAGGTAGCACTTATTTCATGCCAGAAAGAAGGATGCACTAAAAATCTTGCAATGTTTTAATGCATTAATATGAATGAGAAGAAAGCCATTATCTTGTTTAAAACTGGTATGACATAAATGTGAGAAAACTTGTTTAACTGATTTATTTAGCAATATGTAAACACACATAAACCCATCCAAACATGAACAGGCTTGTGACTTTCCTGGGCACAGGAACCACATTGATGTGAGCAGACCTGTAATTTTCCCTGGCAGTTCTGACTAGCAACATAGTACAGGTTAATGTTGACCTGCTGTATACTGATGAGAGAAGAGTTGGCCTCTTGGAAGTAGGGGATCACCATATATTTGCAGTGCAGCAAGACAGAAGGGCAGGAGTGAGCAGGGAAGAACAACTTTTCAAATCATTTTGTCTGTTTGTGGCAGCTGAGGCACTCCAGTGTATCCCAGCTAATGTTCAGCTGCTGGTGCTGAGTTGTACCTGCCATCTTAAATGGTACTAATATGCCCCTGTTTAAGCCTTCTTTGCATTTCAAACAGCTGGACATCTCACACCATGGAAAGGTCACAGCTAGCTGTTGGGTCAAGCTTCTCTTCCCTCGGATAATGATGGGAAACACCAGTTCTGGGTTATGAAGTTTGCAGGTTTTATAAGATAACTTTCAGAAAAGTCTACCCAGAATTTCCAAGTTTTAATACTCACTGGGCACAGATATCTAACACTATTTTGTTCCTCTTTTTAATGTTCTGTATCTAAAGGAAAACTTTTATATAGCTTAAGGGCAGCTGTAATTGTGTGTATGTGTGTATGCACACTATATATACTTTTGTGTGTGTGTGTATATATATGTACATTATNTATATATACACACATATGTACATAATCCTTTCCTCTTCAAATTCCAGCAGAATATCCTTTTACAGTAATAATAGCAGGACATTTATTAGTGAGATATTATTTTTAAAATGAGGTGTATTTCCACTTTTTGATGATCCTGAAAGATAGGGTGTTGAGAAGAACTACATCTATTTGACTAGCTGGAGTTCTGCCTGGCTGGTCACAAGAAAGAATTGCATGAGCTTATGTGTGCAAGGCACAGGAAAATAGAAACGTCTCAGCTTCCCAAAATTCTGCCTGAAAACAGGAGACATTTCCAACTTTTAACCGATACAAACATGTCTTACTTAAGATGCACATTTTAAGTTCAGATTTATTAACAAAATTTGAACAGCTTAATCATGTTCAAAGTAAAAATATTGCCTGTGGGAGTCAC
This sequence comes from Ramphastos sulfuratus, assembly GCA_013399055.1. Taxonomy (NCBI): domain Eukaryota; kingdom Metazoa; phylum Chordata; class Aves; order Piciformes; family Ramphastidae; genus Ramphastos; species Ramphastos sulfuratus. Next base: position 75,262 of record WBNM01011895.1, on the reverse strand, counting down.
ATGTTTCTGTTCTGAGCCAAACCTGACCTGTGCGTGAGTTCCAGATACCATAGGCTCATTGCTTTCTGCTGGGAATTCTTTGCAACATGCAGCTTTTATTAAGATTAGGAGTTATTGGATCAAATGTTTATGTAAATTCTCATCTTAAAAAAAAATAATTAAGAATGCTTTTTTAATTTTTTTTTTTTTTAAAAACCCCACAACATTTATTTTACTGGAAACAGTTGTTTCTTATTTTAGATGTTTTTGGTTTCACATTGTTCTGCCTTGTGAAGTTTATTTTCTTAGTAATGGTCATTGCAGCTTCCATTTTGAGTTGTAACTCTGGATTGTATTGAGAAAAAAAACCCTGTAATATCTTTGTTTGGATCAAAATTATAGAATGTGAGAGAACTTTCTAAAATCCATCAACTGTGGCATGTGTAGTTGTGGGACACTGCATATTAATATGCTTATCTCATACGTGTTGAAAACCCTTAAAGTTTTTACCAGCATATCTGGAAGGAAAATTGAATCTCAGGGGTAACTCTTCTTACAATGGAGTTAAAAATCAGATCTGAATTTGTTCAAAGCATTTGGATCTGACAGTTTGGGTCAAACTCCTGACTATTAAATGCTAAACTGCATTGTTTTTCATATGACTTTCTTTTTTTTTTCTTACAAGCCTGCCAAAGTCCTTGGAATCAAAATCATTATAAACAAGCAAACTGAAATTGGAGACTTTGAAAATTAGTTACTTTCCAGATCCCACATAAGATGTTTCCAAAAGGCCATATAGGTGAGGACTATTTCTCAAGCAGTAGAATGTGGGAGTAGGTGAAATCCAGAAAAATCACTTATACAAAGATTACAAAAACTTATAAAATAAACATAAACATCACTGCAGTGACCACCAAAAGCAACAGGCTGAGAGATAGTTTGGCTAAAGTAAATGCTCAGGCAGTTTATAAAAGTCACATGAAAACATTTGTTAATACTTTCTAGACCCTCTGTCAAACTACAGGATCCCTGCTCTTATCAGCACAGATCTTGTTGTCTGTCATGCAGAGCAAGAAGTGGAGTATGGTTTTTATCTCAGAGAAAAGACTGCAAGTGAATTATGAGGGCCTTACCCTCTTATTTATATAACATAATTTTCCTCTTGTAAGAATGATGGTGTTGATTTAAAAGTGTGGCGAGAAAGAGAAATAGAAAACAGGAAAAGGGGAGTGAAGAGTTTTTATCTTCTACTCCCTCCCCCAGAAAAAAATATGTTTACTGTTTTCTTGTCACCTTCCAAGAAAAATTGGGAAAGCACAATAGTATCAGTTATAGAAACTATGACTGACACAGCAGGTAGTGTTAGTAGTTTTTCATAGCCTTTACATTTGTAATCATCAAGATCTGCTCTGCTGAGTCTGTACTGGGATCTTTCTGAGCTCCCTGTCCTTGTCACTGTGGTAGGCATGAGAATTCCTAAACTCATCCAAGAGCAATCAGATTACAAAACACTTTGATTCGCACATATTCCCAGTCTAGCCAGGTACTTGAAGTGTCCTGCAAGGAGACACAACTCCCCTTGGGCAATGGCTGGACTTGGGGTAAGGCAGTTTTTGAAAGAAGCCCAGAGTTTGCTTCCTGAATAACAGGTGAGTGTGTTTATGAGACAAAGCTGGAGCCTGCATTTAGCAGTGTAGCTAAAATCTTGGATGTCCAGAGCAGGTGTGTCTAACCAGGGAAGCATCTGAATAACAGCCTTAAAACAAGCCACACATAACTGTTCTGCATTCAGAGAAAACATAGCAGCTATTCTCAGATTACCTTGCTTCTCTTTGGAATGAAGGCCACAAGAATTTTGGCTGCTTCAGAGCAAGTGTCCCCTCTGTTCACTACATTACTCTCCACTAACTAGAGTCCTTGAGCATATAACTTTGACATGGTGAAGCCACAGAAACCTCAGGAACACTTTTAGCTAAGAACCAGAAAGAAAGAGTAAGGAAAAAGTCATAGATAGACCTTCCTATAAAAGGAAAGCTTTAAAGAAATCATATTTTTTATAGGCACTATAGTTTTATAATTGCTGCATACAGACTTTTCTTTTTTAAAAAATCCAATGTCTTATAATTTATTAGCACCTGAGAGATGGGGAATAATCACAGCTGATATAAAATGATATATTGCCACTGAAATAACTTGTGCCTACTAAGCTTCTGGGCAATCTAAGTACCTGCTGAATTCCAGCGAGATGTCTGCAGTATCTGAGATACCTGTAGCCTCACTTCCATAAGGTCAAGTCTCTGAACAGCTATATAATCCCAGCTGTCAAATTTCTTCCTTAACAGGTTACAGCATTCATTTCTGAGCATAACTACTGTGGTNGAGGAGAGCAGAGCAAAGGGGTAGAATCCCCTCCCTTGCCCTGCTGCCCGCACTGCTCTTGCTGCAGCCCAGGACTCGGTCGCTGTCTGGGCTGCGTGCGCACGCTGCAGGCTCATGTTGAGCTTAGATGGATATTCAACATTTACATCATTTACAAAACATTTACATTTATATTAAATGTGAGGCTGTGGTTTATTTTGGTTTAAGAAAAAGTGTGACAAATGTTTTTCCAAAAAAAAATCCACTCTCTTATCAAGGATAAAATACTCTAGACACTTCCCAGCAAAACTCACTACATGACTAAAACTGTACTAATGCTGATTGGTTCATTTTAGCCTGTGGACTGCTGTTCCAAGATGGGTAAAATGATTCTGAGATCCTGTTTCCACTTTTCTCTGTCCAAACTCTTGGGAAGTATGCTTCGTTTGCAACTTCCAACCAACCTTTCATAGATGCCAGGAACCACAGCAGGATGTTTTTAGGGTGCATGTGAGGAAGGGCTGGTTGAATGTGAGGTCATGATATGAAATATGTAATCAGCTCCTTTCCAGCTAGAACTCTATCCATTTAAAACATAAAACCTGTGGTTCTTTCTATTGCTTTATTTTTTTTTCTTTTATTTTAAATGCATCTTTTGCAGCAAAGCCAAGCTGGCTCTGTCTCCTACTTAAACACTCCCCCAGAACAAATGATCACTGTTGTTAAAGCATGTGGATAGTGGAAGAATTATGATTCTGTTGGATAAAATCTTTTTTGGTTTAAATAGTTACCATTTTTTCCACGGAGAAATCAGACACCTTGTTGGTGTTTTCTTATAGTAAACATAAGGTCACTGAAAGGAAACAGGCTAGATGGAAGATCACTGTGGTATTAAATTGCTTCCATCTGCAAACACTGTAAATTGTGTAGACATAAAAAGAGAAGTTATGATAAGAACTCTGAAGTGTCGTGTATCTGGACTTTCAAATGTTCTTCTGCTAAGGACTTTATTCTCCTGCCAAGATTAAGAAACATGAAGTCATGACTCAGGAGCTGGGCCCTGTCAAAGACATTCTGATCTAGAAAAATACTGTTTCCCCTTGAATTTTCTTTTTCATTCTCTGTAACATAGATGACCTTAGAACATTGACTGCCCATTATGATTTCTTTATACACATTTTCATCATTCCTGGATTGATGCTAGTTCAATGCAGGGCTGAAACTGGGGAAAACATTAGAAAAGTAGAAGCTTATTTTCTTTTTCTCTTAATTGTTCCCAAGCAGGCAATGTATTTTCTTATTTTTAATTCAACTGTATCTCAGGCTATGAATTTGAACAAACTCTTTTCTATATACACAGTTCTGCAAGTGCCAAGTACTTGTACATGCAAATTTCAACACATAAATCACTTTCTATTTATAGTACTTGTATTAGAAGCTTTGTTTTCTAGTTTCATGACAGCTGTTTTGGTCACTCCTTTCACATGACATTTTCTTGATGGTCACATGTCTTCTAAAACTACATAACTCTTCAAAACTGTTGCATAAAGACTTGTAGTGGATCACATCATGAAAGTTAATCATGTCTCTTTCAAAAATTGTACAACATACAAACAGGAGGTGAAATGAATGCAGTTCGAAAATGTAATTATGTATTTCTGGTNTCATCCCCATTCTGCAAGCATTGAGTACTTTCACTATTGCAAAGAAAAATTCTTATCTCAGTTTTCACTTCTTTTTCTTCTTTTTCTTCCTTTAAGGACATTTGCTTGCAGTTCTTCAAAGATGCATTTTTCCACAAAAGGATTAATGTGCCTTGTGGATTTTGATCAGTTTAGAACAGTATGTTTGTTGTAGTTCGTTGCATGCACTGGGAAAAGTCAACATGTGAACTTCAGTCTTTCCTCAAGGAGGTCTTGCATACTTGCCTAACAAAATACATTACAAATATAACAAAAACATATATGCTCAGACCACAGATATAAACATCTTACGAGGGTAACTCCCATTCCCGTCTGTCTTCTCCTTGTGTATCAAACAAATTACAGTAATGTAACAAAGGAAAAGCTTAAGTTGCTTTTCAATTAGAGCCTTGTCTTTATCTATGCACATAGAGAACAAAAATGTTTATTTATACATGTGGCTTTTTAGAGTTGCTACTCAAAAAGTGCTGCACACAAACACCCAGGATTTCTCCAGCAGAAGGAACACAAATGCACACATCGAAGATAATGACTATAGGTGAAAGTTCCATCTGGCAGTTGTCCACACAGCCTGAAGATATTAACAAGGGGACTTTAGAGAAAGATGCCAGATTTCTCTTCATCGTTACCCAAAGCATTGTTACAGAGATGTCTGGCTCCAGGTTCAAGAATTTCTGTCCAGCTAAAAAGAACTCCAGGAGTTTTCTTTGATTCTGCCTTTGATAGGCCCCCAGTAGCCCTCCCAAGGAGATGATGATGAAAGACAGTGATGAAGAAGGTTAGAATTTTTTTATGGGAAATCACCCTCTCCAAAGACCTTCAGTGTTGAAGACCAGGCTAACAAAAGAGGAAGAAAAAATTTAGACCAGTGGGTCCCTGAAACTGATGCTTCTGACTGTTTTGGAAGAGTATCAGAATTGCACAGTAGGAACAGAACCATTCTTTACAGTCAAACTCTATTTCGTTCAAATTCTGGCTACTTCCCCACATATTTTAGCAACACAGAAAATTTCTTTTCAATTCAAACCATTTGATTCTAGCAAACTTTCCCCTGCTTAGATCTTCCCCGTGGTTGATTGGTTAATAACACTCAAAAGAAAAAAAATATTTACAGAAGAGGATCACTGAATCTCAAGATTTCTGTCATGCAAAACAACTGGAAACAAAGGAAGTTTGATTTACCCAATAGGGCTATCTACCTAAGAGTGAGACAATCATCAGCCTAGCACAGTCCAGTCCACCACTAAACCATGGCCCTAAGCATCTACACATCTTTTAAATTGCTTCAGGGACAGTGAGACAACCACTTAGCTAGGCAGTGTGCTCCAGTGCTTGACAACCCTTTCAGTAAAGAGATTTCCCAATGTCCAGTGTAAACCTTCCCCAGTTCAGCTCAAGGCCTTTCCCTCAGGTTCTATTGCTTATTCTTTGGAAGAAGAGACCAACTCCTATCTTGCTACAATGTCCTGTCAGAGAATTGTAGAAAGCAATAAGCTCTCCCCCTCAGCACTTCCATCAGTACACTGGAATGGATCCAGTTGAGTCCCATAAACTTTTATGCATCTAAATGATGTATTAGGTTGCTGAATATTTTGTCTTGGATCACAGGGACTTCTTTTTGCTCCCTCATGGTGCCAGGTAACTAGAGAACAATCGGTCTTACTATTAAAGATTGAGGCAAAGAAGGTCTCAGCTTTTCCCTTATCCTTTGTCACTATGTTTCCCCTCACATCCAATAAAAGATGGAGATGCTCCTTAGTTCTCACTCTGTTGCTAGTATATTTACAGAAACATTTTTTATTGTCTTTGGTGGCAGTAGCCAGATTAAGTTCTAGTTGGGCTTTGGCATCTTTCCTCCCTCTGTAACCTGATGAAATCTTTGTAGCCATTGGGAGTTGACTGCCCCTTCTTCCAGAGGTCATAAACTCTGCTATCCAGGGCTTTCACTAAAGTAACCCAAGTAAAAAGTTAATAACTAGTAAATTAATCAATTAATAACAAGTTATCAATTAAATAAACAATTAAAATAAATATTTTATTTCTCCCTTACTGTCTTAGGTCCATGAATTCCATAGGGAAGGCATACAAAGCTAATAAAAGTTTATTATTAATATACGTGGGTTAAAAGGGACTAGAAAGAAAACGAATCAAAGACATGAAGTGTTTTCATTGTGCCTGCTCCAAGTCACTGCAGAATTTAATGTTCTGTCTTATTTATTAAGGAAAAGACAAATTACCCTGATGTCAAGGAAATATAGCAGTGAGGAAAATGAAACAAGTGGCTAGTGTCATGTTGTTTCCCTGTAGATATGATTTTCTTTTAAGCTTTTCCTTCATGTTTCTTTAAAAAGTGAAAAAGAAAAAGAAAGAAAAAAGAAAAAGAAAAAGAAAAAGAAAAAGAAAAAGAAAAAGAAAAAGAAAAAGAAAAAGAAAAAGAAAAAGAAAAAGAAAAAGAAAAGAAAAAGAAAAAGAAAAAGAAAAGAAAAAGAAAAAGAAAAAGAAAGGAAAATATAAAAAAAGGAAAATAAAAAGAAAGAGAAAAAGGAGGAAAAAAGCAAACTTCATAAGGCACTTCAGCAATTAAAATTCCTCTTTTTCCTGTCAGATTTAACAATCAAAGTTTGCAACAGCACTGACATCAGTTCAGACTTATCACCCTTTTGGCAACTTGTGCTTCCTGGTATCACAGAAATGTTGTAAGAAACTGGATCTCTATTCTATTTCCCTCTTTTTTTTCCCAGAGATTCATAGAGATTAACACCAGTAGTCTTGTCAGACTTGCTCTACATCATAAGCTATTTACATTTCATACAGTAACTTAATTTTGAATCTTCCTGCTTCTCTTTAACTATGGTTTAAGAGTGTTTTCATAAAGCATCTCCTCCAGAAACACATGATGCCTTGGTCTGGAGATAATAAAGAAGTTCAGTGCAGAATCCTCTGGTTTCTTTTGACAATTTATATTTCAAAAGTGTTAATGACTTCAAGCAATTTTTTTCAGGGATTTTCCACAGAAGTTTATTGTCAGTTTTATTTTCTAATATAAGAACTCTGCACCTGTGTAAGTCCTATGCTTGTTATTGCTCATTTCCCCCAATTCATTATTTCAACTCTTCTGTTGTTGTCAGAAGTATCCCAAGACCTCCTAGCCTGCTGTGACCCCAAGTGTACTCAGAATTAATATTCCTCAAGTCTGCAGGTAGGATTGCATTTTTTGTTAATTTTGTTTGTATAACCAAAATTGTGCTTTTTCTTTATCATGGATTTATAGCTCTTCATTCACTAGCAAATTCATTTGGTGTGAGTCTGTGTTCTGTGTTCTGTGTGCAGTTCTGGACCCCCCAGCACAGGAAGGACATGGAACTGTTGGAGCGGGTCCAGAGGAAGCCACAAAGATGCTCAGAGGGCTGGAGCAGCTCTGCTATGTGGACAGGCTACAAGAGTTGGGGCTCTTCAGCCTGGAGAAGAGAAGGCTTCCAGGAGACCTTAGAGTAGCCTTCCACTATCTGAATGGGGCCTACAGGAAGGCTATGGAGGGACTATTTAATAGGTCTTGCAATGACAGGAGAAGGGGCAATGGGTTTGAACTGGCAGAGGGAAGATTTAGACTGGATGTTAGGAGGAAGTTCTTTCCAGTGAGGGTGGCGAGGCACTGGCACAGGTTGCCCAGGGAGGTTGTGGCTGCTCCCTCCCTGGAGGTGTTCAAGGCCAGGTTGGACGAGGCCTTGAGTGACCTGTGCTAGTGGGAGGTGTCCCTGCCTATGGCAGGGGGTTGGAACTAGATGATCCTTGAGGTCCCTTCCAACCTTACTATTCTATGATTCTGTCACAAACTCCAACAGATCTTTTCTGGATAGTGTTCATGAGCACACTTCTGTACAGCAATTCCAGGATCCAGCCATCCAAACCTATTACAACAGGTCATAGATAATGACACCTGCTTTGTTGTCTGTCTGTTCCACTTTTTCTATAAATCTTTCAACCCGTGATTTTAAGATAACAATAGCATCAGCCACCTCAGCTGGCTTCACTGATTCCATCCACATAACATTTTTCTCATCGAAAAGAATTTTCAATTTGTCTCACTTGTTATCCAGATTCTTAGTATCTGGAGGCTGAAAATCATCCTTTTCTTTATGCCTTTCACTGCTCAGGATGCTCCAAGCTTAGTTGGCACATTGCTTGCAACCCTCATAATTTTGTTGCGTGTAGTGGAGATTAAAGGGAGTTTTAGAACAAAATGCTCCTTGAATGTCACAGTAACCACAGCAAAAGATGTGAGATTAATGGTGACCTGAAAACATTCCCTCTCTATGCTCTGGTAGCAATGCTTATCTTTAGGATATGAAGACTGCCATCTGGCCTCTGATAGACAGGAGAATGAGGTTGTTTTACTCAAGCCAAAAATCTTTCAGAGCATCTCAGATTAGTACAGCTCAAGTCACAAAATGAAGCAACTTTTACAGTTGTGAAACTTTTAAAATGTGGAAGGGAAAGCTAATATTCTCAAGGTGCATTATACAATGAGAACTAATAAGCACCATTTTCCACCTCCAGCACCTCAATGAAGAGCAAATGCTACCACAGGGGTTCTGTACCTGAAGATCCTTACCCAGATTGCTGCATGGTCCAGTGTACTTCTACGTAAAGCATCACTTGCATTCCACATTAGAAGATTCCATATCCTGTTACACATTTTGTGTGCTTCTGCCTCTTGTTTACAGAGGGCTGAAGGCATGTGCAAGATGAGGAGGAGGATCAGGAACTGCTTACCAGACAACTTGTCTCTCAGTAGCCACTGTCAGAACCATGTAAAAACACAGCTTTGATTTTTCTTTTCTGTCATGAAACAAGAAATGTTGCCAGGAACTATTTTTCTCTGCCAAAACATATTTTGGCTTTTGTGGAGTGGCTGAAACTAAAATCACCTCCCTGCATGACTAAGGTGATGTTTCTTACATTTTCAAATCATATTTGGACTTCTTCCATAAAGATGTTATTTGATTTATGGCAGTACCTACTGCGATGTCTGTCAGGCACTGGCTTCCCACCTGACCATCTCCAACAGCTGCAGAGAAGTAACAAAACTGGCAGCCTAATTCCAGTGAGTGGGAGGTCAATGCAACATCTGTCTTTCTTATCTTCTGCTTATTTGCACATGACTGGACTTTTTTTTTTTCTCCTTTGCTGGTCAAAGAGTCTCTCAAGCATTTCAGTAATGCTTGCTTCACTGCATGTTTTGTTAGGTTGTCAGTTTTCTGTAACTCATTCAGAACTCGTTTTATTTCAAACAGTGGGTAAAGTGGATGCAGATTTTTCAGTTTATGCATTTCCAGTATATCTCCTAGAGTTCAGATTATGATAATCAAATCAGTAGGAGGCAGGTTTATGCAATTTATGTGTATGAAAAAAAAAAAGTAAATGTAGCTGAACGTTCTTCAGAAATAGACAGTTGAAACTATGTCCAATATGGCAATGGCAGCACTAAAGAGTATAGAAGTGTTCAGCTTCATTGATACTTGTCTGGCATCCCTTTCCCCCTAAAGACTTATACTCTGTCAGTTATATGAACTAATAAATTCATAAAACCAATACATTAAGAAATAACATTAAATCAGAGGAAACTGAGGAAAACTGTTCACATCTCACCATAAAGGGAAGCCAACGTTAGAGTAGGCAAAATCCTTCAAAGACAAATTCTGGATTCTCCATGTTCATTCAGAAGAAATTTGAAATTACTGAAGTTTAAACAGTAGCAAGTTTAATTACCAGTATATGTGCTTTAAAATGCCAAATAATTCTACCGTTCTCTGCCTCTGTATTGTCTGCAAAGAACAGCTGCAAGGATGTGGTTAGTGCCAGGCTCACCTCTCTGTCTACAAAGCATTCAATGTCAGTGCTCCCAGTCTGCCCCTCAGTGCAGGCTGAGATGTAGATACTTTGGTGTATCACCCATCACATTCACACTGCAGGTCACAAGGCAGCAGTGTGAGCAGAATCAGGGGATGAGGACATAGAATCATAGAATGGTAAGGGTGGAAGGGCCCTAAAGGTCCATCTAGTTCCCCCCCCCTGCCATAGGCAGGGACACCTCCCACTAGTACAGGTCACTCAAGGCCTCACCCAATCTGGCCTTGAACACCTCCAGGGAGGGAGCAGCCACAACCTCCCTGGGCAACCTGTGCCAGTGCCTCACCACCCTCACTGCAAACAACTTCCTCCTAACATCCAGTCTAAATCTCCCCTCTGTCAATTTAAACCCATTGCCCCTCGTCCTCTCCTTACAAGACCTTGTAAATAGTCCCTCCCCAGCCTTCCCGTAGGCCCCCTTCAGATACTGGAAGGGTACTCTAAGGTCTCCTTGAAGCCTTCTCTTCTCCAGGCTGCAGAGCCCCAACTCTCTCAGCCTGTGCCAAGGACTTGCTTCTTCAACAGAAAATCACCCTGTGAAACAGTCTGCATGAGAGGGGAAATGAAGGAGCAAACAATTCTTCCATTAGTCACCTAAGCTGTAGAGCACAGACCAAGCATGTTTTAGTCATCACTTTTATTTTTTTAAAGTTTGCAGATTTCCAAGGTAATGCATAAGACTGAGAGGAGTGAATGATGTGAATTTCTCTGTAATCTGCTCCACAGAAATGTCAATGTTAAATTTTGTTTAAACCACATCCAATAAAGACTTGGGGAAACTAATCAGCTGTGAGGAGAAGGTTGTAAGATTTTACTGAGGTGTCAGGATATAGCTTTGATTAATTGGATATTAAATAACACTCAGTAATTTGACTGGTCATGAATTAATCTCTTTTCTTCCTGTTGATAGATCTCATACCTCACTTATCACTATGTCAGACGTTTGATATAAGGTATAAATCATTTTGAACATTTTTTAGATTACTCATTTATAAATCTTGTGACTGTTTTATCTCATATCATTTGTTTGATGACAGCACATTCCATTAAAAAGTCCAGAGGAATCTAATGACGCAGTTATGAAAATTTCACAGTTAGCAGTAATTAGCATGAACACCTGGTTGCAAAAGACAGGGAAAAACAGTTTCTTAGAGAGATGCTCTCATTACAGACTAGAAGAATACCAGATTTTGTTTCTGGTCAAGAAAGAAAAGTGCAAATCTAGAGAAACCACTGAAAGAGGTGGACAGATACATTGGAAGAGAGATCATATTTTATCCTGCAGTGCTTTGTTATGACAAACCGTGAACAGAAATAATAAAATGACAAAACTGTGTGTCCATGGAAATGTCCAGAATGTACCAAAGTGGATACATTTCCATCCAAGGACAAGTTCAAAATAAAGATATTTGATGGAGAAGGAAAAAAGTGCAGTGAAGAAGCTATTTTTCAAATAAAACATGCATTCATATTAGATGACTTATGTATGCCAGTGGATACATTCATTTTTCAAGTGAGTGAAATTTTCAGCTATATTAAGGTGCAAATAACTTGTCTTCAGTTTGGGGGTAGTTTTCTTAAGCACAGGTTAGAAATGCAGCCTCTAATCTTGCATTTTAATTGCCCTAATCTGACTTGCTTTATCCTAATAGATCACCACAGCAAAGGTCTGCAAATATTTATGTAGAATAATCTGAAGGACTATGGCTTTGCTGCCCCAAGATGAAAGGCAGGGCAGGAGAAAGAGAGAAGTATGATAGCTTCTCATTACTTTTATCACACTGATTTTTTTCTGCAAGGGAATCCATAAGCAATTTAGTACTGCTCCCAGAAAGAGCAAGGAGAGCCCAGGACACCCACACTCATCCATTTTCCCTGTAGGCCAAAGATCGAGGTGTCATGATAGTAATTGCCAGTAAAGAGAACAAAAATATGGGAGCACATAATTAAATAGGGAAAGAAAAATTGTGTTAGAGAATCTGTAATAATAATAATGATTAAAGCAATTGACATCTGGCACCACTTTACACTTGTGTAGAGTAATTGAGCTGACTAATAGAATTCATGTTTCTTAATTCTCAGGACCAGGCTTAGTATCTAAAATTTAAGCAAAGGAGATTTTCTGAAAACATCAAAATATCCAGAATTTATATTGTCATTTCCAGGTAGTACTGGAATGACTCATGACCTTGTGAGCTTAATAGTCTGAAAACATATAATTCAACTACATAGACAGCAAAATTACAGGCCAAAATCATCCTTGATTTTATTACTTTTCACCATGTAAACTCACAAACTTTGTTTAATTTCTTTTTTCTCTTTTTTGCTTTCATGGGGCTGATTTTACTCCGTGCAAGTAAAGCCAAAGAAAGGATCTAGGCCTGAGAAAATAATATCTTAGAGCATAATCTGCAAATTTTATTTTCTTAAACGATGTCAGCATAGACCTATGCTGTACTATTTCACAGGCAGGTTCTGATCTTGAGCTTTTGATGTCCAGCTGTTCTGCATTTCCTCTAGAGGAAAAGTGGTAGTCCACCTAGATGGGTGTCATTTTGAAATAATCCAAGTCAACTGCACTATTATGATAATCAGAATCTGGAATTCAATGTTTAAAGTGTAAGGTTAGAAAAAGAGAACATGTTTTAATAGTGTATTACTCACTATGATATTAAGCCAAGCCAAAGAGGAAATCTACTGCAAATACCATTGTTGAAATTCAGCAGACAGTGACTGACTCCATCCTGAGAAATCCAGAACTACTAAATTACATAGATATCCCCCTGAAGTATCTTCCATACATATAGCTTCAACTCTGTTAAGATAACTAGGTCAGCCTAGTAACTTTTATGATAAAACATTTATCTCCACATAAATAATGCTAAAAATACATCTACACAAGACCTGAGGCTCTTTAGCATGCAGCTAGCAATAAAAAAAAAACCACCCAGCAGCACTTAAACAATGATTCAAAGAGAAACTCTGTTTGCCAGCCACCTGAAAACAAACAAATACAGTTCACTGCTCCCTGCAGATTTACTGGAAAACTCACTCTCTCCCACTTTCAAGCTCACAGATAACACACCCGTTTTGTACTATCCCCAGAGAGTACTTTAGGATGTAGGAAAATACATTGAATTTCAAAGAGAGGAGATATAGCTTGATTATTTGGGGTCTATACACCTATAATAGTATGGCAACAGGATCACAACTACTCCTTAAGTCATACACTTGATAAGTCATAATGAAACCAGCTATTGACAAAAGGAAATCCAGCTTGGATACCTTAGTTCAAGCTCAAGACATTGCATTGTAGAACAGTATAAAGATCAGAATACTCTAAAACTACATCTCCACATTTATTTCTTAAATCTTGCAAAGAAGTAGTCATAGATAATGGCATCTGGCAGAATATAATTTCCAGTTAGAAGCTCCAAAAGGTGGTTAGGTGATTGCAGTGTACCTTCACTGAAAATAACAAAGGCAGAGACTGTCTCAAGTTCAAATTCTTTAAACTGCTGAAGAAGACATAATCAATAAAATTATTGATATCCTGCCTGTCCTCCTCCATGTGCTTCCCCAAGCATCCTGATGATATCAGTCTTATCTAGGTCAAGCTAAATTATTTTTTCTCCTACCACTTGAAACACTACCAAGAGATCATATTGATTTTTTTTCCAGCAATCCCTGACATGAAGAGACGACAACATAAGGCAGCACACCTTTGCACAATGGTAAACAAAAGGCTCCTACTCTCCCAAGTCTTTCATGTGGTGTGTAACTACAAAGTGTAAAAATTCCTTCTCCATCATACCCATGGTAGCATTCAACACACAGAGGGTGGCTAGAAATAACAAAAGATAAAGGACTGGCAAGCCATATTCCAAAGACTACAAGATCTGAAGGTTACAAGAGGGAAGAGCTTTAAATGTTTTTGTGACATATGCTCCTTGTATCTATGTATAAATGAATGTAGCAGCACAATTTAGTAGGGAACATAAAATCTCTGTTTTGATGCTTGTGGCAAATCCTTAACTGAAGTTTATATAGACTGTTTCAGATTAATTATTCTATGCATTTATATGTAACTCCAAGCTGAAAAGATGGTTTACATTAAAGTGTCATTACATTCAGAAGAAAAGCAATTAATTTAAAAACGGTTGTACAGTGCATAATTACCACTCCAGCAACTCAGAGATGGGATTCAATAGAATCAACATCACCTTACCGTAGTCCTCAAATCCTCTTTAAACCCTCCTAACCATAACATCAAGCACCTCGAAGCCCCTTTTGTCAGCACACCCTCAGACTTCATATCTTGCAGGGTTAAAAGAGGAGCAGCTTGGAAAAGATTGAAATGATTCTTCACTTCAGCTAAGTAAAACATACATAAAGTATAGCAACATTATTGGGTTCTGGATCCTTAAGCAGCAAGAGACTTCCTTCCACTGATTGAATAGATGGAATAAAGAAGGAACTTCTGCTCATTTTGAAGAGCTAGCATGGCAGCTCATTAGACAAAAACTGCAAACCAAAAACCAACAAAATCATCTGCTCATCTCCTGTATATGCTGACTGGGATGAAGACACTCTCACTTTGAAGAGGGACTGTATCTCCACTGCTGTGTCACTTTGGGATCAGCAGTAGGGCTTATTGAGGAAGGAAGAGGCAAATGTCTAAGCACTGTCAGTGAGGATTCTGTGTTTCAGGGATTGATACTTCTTTCCACAAGGGCCATAGAGCTTTCTGCTCTTTCTCCATATACCTTCTTTTCTTGATGGCTGAAATATAGAACATTCAGGCAAAAAGTCACATGCTTTAACAAAATATTTATACCAATCCCTTTTTTTTGTGGTGTGTTTTTCTAGCTGACTCCTTTCACTCCAAACTCTCTCCATTAGTTCTTGACAAAGTTCAGCTTAGTTGCAAATTTAATATTGAGTGGCTAAAATAAAGAACAATAGAATGATGTGTTTGGCAGAGGGGAAATGGTGAAGGAGGGGAATCATCTAAATGTCCTGTATTTGTTCCTGTTCCTCTCTTAGTGCTACAAATCAGGAAACAAAACCTTGGCTTTATTATACAAGAATGAGAACAAGTAAACAAGATAAAAGGGGAAAAAGAAAGCAGAGAGCTGTGGAAAATCTTGTTGGCATTACAGTGAATAATTTTACAGTTTTATGACCCAGTCACATTTGTTATTAATAAAGTGCAGTTTTAAAGAATTAATTTAGGTATAAACATATCTGTTGCATTAACAATGGGTATCAGCTTTGACTTCTAGTTCACTCCACAAGACACTTTGCTAAACTTTAGGGCAAATATATTATGTCTACTCTTTCCTATACAAAGGTGAAGTTTACAATGAGTGTATTAATGCCATCTGTTTATAGTGTATTCTACTTAGTGCTGCTAGCAGTTGGTTTATATTTGTAACAGAATGCTAAATACTGATAGAACTGTGGGCCTGACAGCTGTGCCTATTAGTGGTTATACCTTTTAATGTACTTGACTTTGCTATAGATTATCAGGAAATGTTCTGTCACCTGGAAGGTATGGAACATGCAAATCTTTGTGGACTACTAATATCATACAATAGATGAAATGTGGCTGCTGTGAGATTGCCTGCAGCTGTGAAGGAACCAGGTTTGATATTATGATGTACCCTTCAATTGTTCTGTTCCCCTGTTCATTATTCTGGTACATTAATATATATGAGACAGATTTACTGAAGTTTAATTTTGAGAGAACAAAACAATTCATTTGTTAATACATCTCAGGAGGAAAGCAGTACATTTCCTGTTCAAGCCAATGTCAATGAAAAATTAATTCCATTAATAAGGTAACTAAATATTATTGGGGGAATACGATTGTATAATTTGGTCGATATTAGTCTTTCTTTTTCCATTGTGGGAAACAATAGAGAGGTTTTTAAAGTTTCTCTGATGAAAATCAGCTATGAATTTATTGTTAGGACCAAAGTCAATTGCATAATTTACCAGAGCCAAAATATCCACACAGAGGAGACAACTTTCTCCTTTCTACCAAACAGCTACAACAGCACCCCAAGGTCCTTCTGACTACTAAAGTCACTAGGAGATGCACTGATAGTCTTTTCCTAATTCAGAGAGGCATTTTCACTGCTGAAAAATGTAATAACATAAATTGCTTCCTTGTCCTGCTCCCACTGAACTCCATGGTTACAATAAGAGTAGATTTATATTTGAAAATAATTCTGTTGTCAATGACTTTCACAGTATTGTGTTTTGATCTCTACTAAGCTGTTTTGGTTTTTCTTGAATGGCTGTATCTGTTTCAAAATAACATTGTTATTCATCTACTTTTTAGTTTGGTAAAATGGCTTGTTTCAGAACTGTACTACTTAACAAACTTTTGGTTATTGTTTCTTCAGCTTTATATGGCAAAACAATACTCTTTCTATCCTGGAATTCAACTTTGAGGTTCCTNGTTCAAGTACCTCAATGTCCCGCTCCAGATGTTTTCATTTCACAACATCTGCTATGGTGCAAGAGTCTACTGAGTCTAGTGCCTTAAAGAAAATGAGCAAAGGAAGTATGCTTACTCAGCAAAAACAAGACATTAGCTTTGTATTTTTCTGTACTAATAATATTGCCTATATTTGAAAGGCTACATGTTGAATAAATAGGAATAGACATCATCTTAGACCTGCCAGGAACACATCCAAGCTTGGTAAAAATCATTAGGTTACATAGGTTACATTCTGTGATAATTATTATTCAGCATTAGCACATTTATTGTTTTGTGGGGTTTTTTTGTTTTTTTTTTTTTAAGTTGCATGGGTGTAAAACTTCTAAATAATTGAAGAATGTGTCAGATTATATTTAAAGTTATTTGAAACGTATATTTTTTTTTAATGTGCTAGTGTTTCTCCCGTGGTAAAGCTCACATGTTTGTTTTGGAATTTAATGGTGTAACATATGCTTCTGTCAGTGACATATCAACAGACTGTATTTATACTGCATTGTGTGTTCTCCTAGCCCACCACAGCTGAGCTCTGATTAAGACTATAGCCTCCAGTGACTGTAAACCAAACAATTATTTTGGAGACTAATGTGTATGCTTCCTAATGATTCACAACATTAAACCTTCACTTGGCAAGACACTAAAAAGTTTTTTTTTCCTTTTTTTTTTTTTTTTTTTTGCTCTAGGCAAAAACACTCTGCAAAATATATTTTTTTTAAATGGTCATGGGTGACCAAAATGTAATTTAAAACTTCAGTGATAGTTGCTCAGGGTTGCTTGCTTATTTGTAATTGTTTCCAGAATGTTTGTTTGGAAATTTGTTAGATTATATATCACACACAATAACCTTAGATGCCAGATTCACTGCTGCAATACTTGGCACTGCAATTGGTTATGCTTATTTCAGTACCACTTAATATAGATGACTCTTTATGTAAGCAAGAATAAAGGTGATTTTCTTTTCCCACATGCAATAGCATTAAATGTATTGCAGCAGGCATTCTTTCTGACGATATGTTTTGTAATTTATTATGGTCTGTTTTTCTTCTTGAAAACAAAATGAAACCTCTTTCTCTTAGTTTTTGCCTTCCTTTCTTTCTTGTTTTATTTTTTTTATTTGTTTTTTTTCTTTTTATCTTTTTTTTTCCTTTTAATCTTTTTTTAATTTGAAGTAATTTCTATTATCGCGTCATTGTGACATCACTTACACATAGAATATATCAAATCCAGTTCACATTTTCTAACACATTAATCTATCTCAGACATGATTTTAGAGTAAGAGTTTTCAAAGAATAGCAGTAATAAGAGCAGCATAAACATCACATCTGAATATTAATTTATGGAGAAAAAAACATTTTTGTTCCCTATTGATGTTCTGCACATCAATTGCATTTCTGCTGGAATTCCTGCTGATACCTGAATTTATAGAATAAAAGAATCATTCATATTGATAGGTGCCTCTTGAGATGATCTAGTCCAATCCTCCTGATAAAGCAAGGTCAGCTAAAGAAGCCTATCCTGGATCTTGTCCAAATCCAGCTAAACAATCCCAGTTCTCTCAACCTCTCCTCATTATAGCAGATGCTTCTGTTCCTTAACCATCTTTCTACCCCTGTGCTAGACTCCAATAAGTTCAAATCTTTCTTGCACTGAGGAGTCTGGAAATGGGTACAGTATCCCATATGTTTCTCAGCCACACTGAGCAGAGGGGCAAGATCACCTCCTTCAGCCCACTGATAACTGTCTTCCTCATGCAGCCCAGGATACTGTTGGCCCTTTTTGCCATAAGAGTGCTTTGCAGTTGTCCACCTGCTCTATGAAAGGTAGATATCTATGACGCACTAGTTTTCCTTGGGTGATTTTCCATCCCAACCTGAGACAGACATCTAAAAGGATGTAAATGCATGATGTTTAAAGCATTCTATTTCTCTCTATGGAGAAAGAGACTAGACAAACAGGTTGTAAGGATGTGGTCCTGGGTCTGCCTGGGATGGAGTTAATTTCTTTTTGTAGGACTCATAGAATGCTTTGTTTGGAGATTCTCTGGGCGTCAGTCTGCTTGTGGAAGGTCATAACTCACTGCCAATGCATCATTTGCCTTTTTCCTTTTCCCTTGTTTCCTTAATTTATTAAACTATTAATATCTTGATTCAGGCTTTGCTCATCCTGTTCTCTCTTCTGTCCCACTGGGGCTGAGGAGAGTGAGCAAGCAGCCGTGTGGTCTTTAGATGCTGGCCTAAATCAACACACCACAGATGTAACTTCACATTTCCCATCCCTGCTACCATTTTGATTTCCAAGTAAAGAAGTTTCATGCATTTTGGCTCACTAATTTTCTCATAAATCTGTTCAGATTCTGCTAGGTGCATGAAGTTTCCAATCATATAAACATTTGATATGGACAATAGCTTTTAATAAGGAAAATCCAGATCCTTCAAATAACAGGATTCATAAAGATTTAATGTGGACAACCAGCATATCACCTTTGTGTGATATCAGCTAAGACAGTTTACCTTTTCTGTCAAAATAACCAAAATTCTAGGCAATTTACTAATGTGATTTGCATAACTTTTCAGACTATGCAAAATAAGTTAAATATGCATTATTCATGGCAATCTCCCACAGAAACATTGTTGTCAAATAGACACGCTGTTGATCTGCCACTGTCATATTCACTTTCAATCTAACACTTCCAATATAAACCTCAGAAATTCTTATTTCAGGTAAAATATTTATGAGAGAAGCCAGAATGGGATACTTGCCTTAAGAAACCTAGAACTTCAGTAACACACAGATAGGAATGCATTAGGTGTTCATTATTCCCAAATCTGTGTGACAAAAGGTATGAAGAAAATAAAGGCAATGTGGTTTATACAAACTTGCTGGGGAGGGATTATTGACAAGGTCTTGCAATGACAGGACGAGGGGCAATGGGTTTAAACTGGCAGAGGGGAGATTGAAACTGGATGTTAGGAGGAAGTCTTTTACAGTGAGGATGATGAGACACTGGAACAGGTTGCCCAGGGAAGTTGTGGCTGCTCCCTCCCTGGAGGGGTTCAAAGCCAGGTTGGATGAGGCCTTGAGTAACCTGTACTAGTGGGAGGTGTCCCTGCCTATGGCAGGGGGGTGGAACTGGATGATCCTTGAGGTGCCTTCCAATCTTACCATTCTATGATTTCATCACTTTACTGGTGCTATACAGCTGAAGATTCAGTTTTCAGCTGAAGGAAAGGAAAACTTCTTAAATTCAAAATTCTATATCTGTAGCCTGTGAGGTTAGGAAATTTTAAAAATAAAGAGCAAAGCTTAAAGGACTCTTCTTTGCTCACCTGAGAACATTCCTTTTTGAACAATAGAGAACACATCAATACAGTTTTCTTTTTCCCCATTTTGAGATCATTTTAGACTTGCCTTTACCTTTAACTAAGGAAACTGAAGGTAAGTACTAGCACCTATTTCCATGAACACAAATTAAACGCAAAAGAAGTAGAAACCAAGCAAGAATTTGTAATAAATAAAGCAAAATTCTACTTGTGAAACACGGTTTGATTTAACAGGAATCAGCTAGATGCAGAGTAGAAAAGATATTAAGTATTCCTCTGAATGCCAAAGGTGCAAGCTACAGTTCTTTTGATATGTTTTATCACATAAGATATTCACTATAAACAAGTTTTCATCTTTTATTACCAGTTACATCTGTGCAAATTGCTTGCTTTTCAAAAATTGTCTACAAACAATGCTGCATAGATGATATTTGTACATGAATTGGTACCTTCCTGTTTTACCTTCATAGTTGAACATATTCACTTGTGATCTTGTATAGAACTGAAAATACAAAATGCACAAATTGAATATAAATGACTTTGAATGCATCCGGATATGTTTAAATGAGATACACCAATACAATTTTAATATATTTCTGCCTGAGCAAAGGAAAATAGAAACGTATTATAAGTATTCTGGTAGCTCCAGACACTGCTTATCACTTGCTATATGCTATTTTCTAATGAACTCACACTTGCAGCTTTCTTTATAATAATTTGGTTCATTTCTCAGTGAATATATGAGGACAGACTGAGAGAGTTGGGGCTGTGCAGCCTGGAGAAGAGAAGGCTTCCAGGAGACCTTAGAGTAGCCTTCCAGTATCTGAAGGGGACCTACAGGAAGGCTGGGGAGGGACTATTGACAAAGCCTTGCAATGACAGGACAAGGGGCAATGGGTTTGAACTGGCAGAGGGAAGATTTAGACTGGATGTTAGGAGGAAGTTGTTTGCAGTGAGGGTGGTGAGACACTGGAAACAGGTTGCCCAGGGAGGTTGTGGCTGCTCCCTCCCTGGAGGTGTTCAAGGCCAGGTTGGACGAGGCCTTGAGTGACCTGTGCTAGTGGGAGGTGTCCCTGCCTATGGCAGGGGGTTGGAACTAGATGATCCTTGAGGTCCCTTCCAACCTTACCATTCTATGATTCTATGATTCTATGATTCTATGAGTATACTACCAAGCTTACAATTTTTGCTCGTGACCATAAGTTTTGTATTTGAACTCCAGTTACAGAAAACAGATTTTGGTCGAATACAGTTTTCTTTGTACACCCTCAATGACTGTGGAATGGTGGCTGCCTCTCCTCATTTGGGCTTTTGTTTCCATACCTCAATTTTCTTTCCTATACAATATTAAATAATTTGGAAGAGAGCCAGGAGTTGTGTCCTTGGTTTAATGAAGTAATCAGGATATTAAAAGCACAATACTGGAATAACAAGATGATCTGTGCGACTTACTCCAGTTACGCTTGGTAGCAAAAGGAAGATATTTCAGTACATCACATCAGTCTTTTGCTGATTAGGAGAGTGAAAATCTTCAGAAGATTTTTAATCTTTCCATGTGATCACTTTCTTGTGGGCTTCTGGTCTTAGAAAAATATTAGCACAAATCTTGGGAACACTTCATTATCCTGAGTTCAGGGAGCTCTGCACGTCTGTTAATTTTGTTTCTGCCTTTTGCTTCTTAATCTTTTTAGCCACCAAAAAAAATTCCATATCCTGGACTAAATTCAAAACTTCTGGTAAAGTTTAGCAGTCCCTATATTCACCTGTATCTCATTGAAAAGTCCTACTTGTGTAATGCTCCCTAAAGCTACCCTGCAGGGCAGGAGGGGTAGTAGGATGGAAAAGAAAACCATCAACAAAAGAAAGGAAAACAGGAAGAAAATGGGCAAATAGTAATTTGAACAGCAGGCAAAACACAACTTAGTCTTTTTATTGGATGTTCTAATCCACATTATAGTGATTGGTCTGAGTGCTCAGCACTGAGGAAAATTCAGGTTCAAACTCAGCCTTTAAGTTTGAATCCCCAGCCCATCTCATCACAAAAAGAGACTTTAGTGGCTCTCCCGAGCTGAGAGCCACCCCAGACCATCCCACAGAGTGCAAAAGCAAATTTTAATTTTCGGTCCTGAAAAGCCTGCCAAAAGCAGTACAACGAATCACAGGGTAAACAGCTGTTGTGCTCCTAACCATGGCAAGCAGGAATGACATGCCTGCTGCCTTCCCCAAGGCACACTGCTACTCGGAATGATAAGTACTGGAAGCAGGGGGAGGAGGGCTGCTCCAGCATGTCAGCAGCCTTTGCCCACTCAGCCCAAACGCAATATAAGCCACATCAGTCGAGTGAGACGACGCTGGTCTGTAAAACACATCTGTGTCTTCAATTACTAACTTGGAAAAAACAACAGTGACCATATTAGTATGCTGGCTGTGGAGACATAAACGTTCATTATAAGATGTTCAAATGTAATAGAAAAAAGAAGAAAAGGCTTGTGGTTAAAAGGCTTCCTCCAGGCTATTGAAAGCAAAATGTAATAATTTACCTTGGTGACATTAATTACTTGGTTCTCTCCTTTATACTGAAATGTTATTTATTAATGTATCAATTATTAATTTATTAATTTTAGTGTAATGGATGTTTAATGTCTTTCCAAACAGCTCAAATAGATCCAAACAAGAGGATTTCAGTTTGCATTTTGGTTTTTTTTCTCCACTAAGATCCTGAAACACTCTTTTATCATTTTATTGTTGTTATCCTTATCATTGGTGTTATTGTTTGTGTAGTGTCTAACGACTCTACCTCTCCCTGTTTGAGACAATGAATGCCTATAGCAAAAAATACAGATTTTTCCTCCTGAAGTTGTGTTGAGTGAAATGGAGAAGTTGCATTAAAACACAGAAATTAATTAAGAAAAGTTGCACTGAATGAAATGGAGAAGTTGCATTAAAACACGGAAATTAATTAAGAAAAGTTGTGTTGAATGAAATGGAGAAGTTGCATTAAAACACAGAAATTAATTAAGAACTGCTTAGAATGTTATTCGGTCTAAAAGAGTTCCTCAATTTAAATTTAAACAAAGTTGATAAACCCAAGTGGAAGGCCTTCCTAAGAAAAACTCCTGTGAATTTCTGACTGGAAGTGTGGCTTAAAATGAGACTTTTAGATTGAAATATATATGTCTATATATATACTAACCCTGCCATCCTGGGGGGGATAGGGGGAGAACAAAAAAAATAGGAGCACTGATATTGAATCAATGCTGTTTAATTTTGATTATAAATCTGACTCCCCTCATTATCTTCCTTGAGTTGTAGAGTGCTATTGATTTATTTCATGCCTTCATTTTTTCCCTGCTACACTATCATCTGTTCATTTGAAATATCCTAAACCAGACCCAATAAATAACATAGTCAATATATGCAGCTTTGACTGCCAAAAGTCCTCAACAAGATTAGAACACTCTAACTGCTACAGCTATGGAATGCAGGATGTGGAGTATTCCTCTCTTTCCAGCTCCAGTATATATATAGCTTAATTTTATCAGTATTATAGAATCATAGAATGGTAAGGTTGGAAGGAAACCTCAGGGATCACCTAGTTCCAACCCCCTGCCATAGGCAGGGACACCTCCCACTAGCACAGGTTACTCAAGGCCTCATCCAACCTGGCCTGGAACACCTCCAGGGAGGGAGCAGCCACAACCTCCCTGGGCAACCTGTTTCCAGTGCCTCACCTCCCTCTCTGGAAAGAACTTCCTCCTAACATCTAGTCTAAGTCTTCCCTCTGCCAGTTTAAACCCATTGCCCCTTGTCCTGTCATTGCAAGATCTTATAAATAGCCCCTTCCCAGCCTTCCTGTAGCCCCCTTCAGATATTGGAAGGCTACTCTAAGGTCTCCTTGAAGCCTTCTCTTCTCCAGGCTGCACAGCCCCAACTCTCTCAGCCTGTCCTCATAGGATAGATATTCATGATAATGTATTAAAAGTTCTACTTATGTCAGTCAGGAGGCCCACAAAAATGGGGGATTTCATAAAAGATAGCTCTATCAGCCACATTATAGATCCTAAAAATGCCACATCAATAATATTGAAAGATGTTAGTTCAATAGTATTGAAAGATAAGTTAGTTCCCATCACCATGTGACACAATCACTATACTATATAGAATCATAGAATCATAGAATGGTAAGATTGGAAGGGACCTCAAGGATCATCCAGTTCCAACCCCCTGCCATAGGTAGGGACACCTCCCACTAGCACAGGTCACTCAAGGCCTCATCCAACCTGGCCTTGAACACCTCCAGGGAGGGAGCAGCCACAACCTCCCTGGGGAACCTGTTCCAGTGTCTCACCACCCTCACTGGAAAGAACTTGCCCTAACATCCAGTCTAAATGTTCGCTCTGTCAGTTTAAACCCATTGCCTGTGTGTCTGTACACAAGCACATATATAAGTATGTGTACATCACAGTAGTTTTCACATCTCATTGTGTGTATCACATTGTGTGTGTACACGAGGACATACATAAATATGTGCAGATTGCAGTACTTTCCACATCTCAGAAAATTCATGATCAACACCTCTAGTTCCTAGATACCAATTTTGGAGCTTTCCTTACTGTCAAGGCTGAATAATTTTTGTCTAAAATCATCACTGAGCACCAGTATGAGACAAAACCTCACTTAAAACATTTTATTATTCTACATAATTGTCCAGCACTATCTAAATCCTGTCATTCTGGTTATGGAGAGTGGTGGACCTTCAAAATAGGCATGTAAAAGGGTTAGCACCCCTAGTACCTTCTACTTTGGTGAGTGTACAGCTGCCTTCTAACTTTCTCTTCATAAGCACAAAGTAAGAAAGAGTGTCCAAGTAAGAAAGTACCCAAGAAATGCCTATCTAATTTTAATGTGTTACCAGGAAGACCTCTGCTAAGTGAAATGCTGGTTTGTTACCAGTATTACCTGAAAGTTTCATTCAATGCAAGGATTTGGTGAGGGGAAATCAATCCAGTTGATTTCTTACTTAAAATTACTAAGGTGCAGAACACTTCATTCAGTTTGGGCTTTATCTTGATCTATAAATACACAAGTGAAGAAACTAATTTCGTTCATAAGGTGCTCTAGGAAAGTTATACTGCTTTGTGTTTCAGCTGCACAATTCACTGCCTGACCATGAACTGTACCCTGTTATGATCAAGTTGTGCAGCATGTGATTTCTTCCAGTAATGGTGTATCATTTGCCAGCAACAAAGGAGATACTGTGCACAAAGCAGGAAAAAAAAAACAACCAAAACTGAATCCTTGAGGTCTTTTTTTTTGTTTTTTTGAAGTTCTGTACTAAATTAGAAGTAATCCAGTGTAACAAGCCAATCTGCTTCCTCTTCATGGATACTTTAGCAATAAATTATTGATGTTCTTTGGCTCATCATTTTAGGAGTTTTAGGCAACTGAAGGGTATGATTTACTTTGTCACATGCCATAGTCAGGTAAAATAGCAATGCTGCAATATAGCCCGCTGAGGGTGCTACTAGAGACAAAATGAGAAATTAATATGTGGCTGCAATATATGCCAAGGTAGCATTTGCAGCAGTTAATAGATAGAAGATTAAAGAACAGGGAGCTGGAAAGACATTGGCTTCCACAGGCCCTGCTAATAATTCTTGCTTCATGTCACAACATTATCGCTCTGCAAGAATTCCAAGATATGACTGCACTAAGATCTTGTTCATCTCCCTGAAGGTATGGATTGCATAAAATTTTTTTTCCAGCTCAGCTTGATGGACAAATTTCCACTCTATCTCTTTTTAACTAGCCCTAACTTGTACCAGCCTTATAAATATTGAAGGGACACTATTAAGCCTAAAATTAAATCTACCAACTTGATCTGGTTTGGAAGCGTGACGTATTGCCTCTCTGCTCTATTTTCTTTCTGTGAGCAATGGGAATTGCAGTCACTCCTCTTTTGAAATGCAGTGCTATGTCAATGTGGGTGCCAAATGTGATCTGCATCTCTGAGGAACTTTAAAGGAATAGAGTCTTTTAGTCTTCATTTTGTAGCATTTCCGTTAGACTGCTTTAGCTTCCCATCTTCATCTTTTCTTTAAACCTCTTTGACAACTTAATTGAGAGGGGAAAACCTGTTGGGGGAATTCTTTTGTTTTGGAGGTTCTTTTGTGTGTGGGACGTAAGAGAGACAACCATGTGGGCACCAAGGACAAGGAGGACCAAAGCAGCCATTTCTCTTTAGCCTGTGGAAAGATAACAGGATGAGCCCTTGCAGCTCTTAGAGATCAATGGTGGAGCAGAATTATAGAGGACCACATACCAAAACACAAGGGATAGATCCTAAAGGAGTCCATGACCCTGCAGGAAGCCTGCACTGGAATGATTCATCACTGGGAAGACTAAGGCCCACGAATGGGACCCACAATGGCAAGAGAAGTTCATGGAGGACTGCCTCCTCTGGGAGGGATGTCACATTGCTGCAGGGAACAACTGTGAGGAGTTTTTCTGAGGAGGAAGGAGAGACAGAAACATCATGTGATGAATTGGTTGTAATCCCCATTTTCTGCTTCTCTGCACCACTGGTGGGGAGCAAGGTGAGATCTGGGAGCACAGCTCAATTTAGGAAGAAGAGAGGGGTAGAGGGAAGGTGGTTTTAAGATCTGGTCACATTTATCACTGTCCTACTCCCAACTCAGTTGGTAAATTGGTGGTAGGTTTGTTTCAATTAAATTTATTTTGTTTCTCTGTGTCTAGCCTCTTTTGCCCATGACCATAACTGGTGAATGAGCTCTCCCTGTTCATTGTTTCAACCTCTGAACCTTTTGTTGTATTTTCTCCTCCCCATCCCACCAGAGGTGAGTAGAAGTGAGTGAGCAGCTGCATGGCTGCTTTGTTGCCTTCTGTGTAAGCCTAAAACACAACAGTTGCTTATGCATGGAGAATATATCTTCACTTGTCTTAGACACCAGGGTCAACAGTACACTCTGCAAATAATGATGTTTACATCAGCAGCAATAAGTCTTTGTTTTCACAAGGCACCCATGCCTCATGTTCACTAGTCCTCTACAACATAAATAACAACTGACATCAGTTGCCCACTCTCTACAGATCCCTAGCAAACCTCTGTGCTTTTGTTAACTCAGCTAAAATATGTTATCTGTTATTTTGGTTTGAAGAGGTTATTTATTTCTTTGTTTGTTTGTTTTAGTGGAGCTACTATTAACCAAGTTTGATGTGTGACTGACTTGTCCTCCCAACCTAAACAGTATGACTGGGATTTTTATGTGTTGATACTATCAGAGCATTAATACAGACAGAGGCAATTCTATGTGTGTGCATGCTACCAATTAATTGAATAACATGATCTTCTGTAATAGAAAACCCTAACCAAATAGTCCTTCTGTCAGGATTCCAGTGCTCTTCCTGTGGTTTGGAAGGTGAAATTAAATAGCACAACAACAACAACCAAAAAAAATCTAACTGTTTCTGAAGGAAGAAGCTGCAGCTGTTTTATGGGAATCTTTAACCATAAACCACCTACTGAGCCTTGTAATTTACTTACATTGCTTACTGGGAAGATGGTATCCTAGGGAATTTAACCTGGCATCCAAAAGATTCCAAGGCCTCTTAATTATTTCCAGAATATTGTCAAAAATATATGGGGAAGGAAATCAAACAAGAATGACAGAATGCCTCCCAAAACAGTTAGTTTACCAGAAAGATGAAGTCTGGCTTCTTTTTTCTTTTTCTTTTTTTCTTTCTTTTTCTTTTCTGTTATGTATGAGAGACTCAGAATTCTTAGACTTGCTATAACAAGAAAGTAAATAAAAAGACAGGGTGGTCATAGATTTCTTCACTCACTTATGCCAGTGAGAGCAACTTCTCTTTTCTGTGCTGCAGATGATTGCTCGTTTCGCCCAATTTTTTGTGTTTCACTCATAATAAATTACCTTTATCCTCCTTTCAGTCTGAAAGTTCTTACATTTCATTAAAAACTTTCAGTCTTACTAATATATTTGTTTAAAATAAAAATCATAGCTCATTTCCTCTGAAAACTCTGGGAAGTCATCAATGCTCGTTCTGCTTTTCCCAGATGGTGTCTTTAGACCAGTTCACAGGGAGGAGAGCTTGGTACCAAACTCTGTTGAGAACAATTTGGATAATTTATGTAAACAGATAGAAATATAATGTAATGTTTTAAAACACTATAATAACAGTGCAACTATAGAGAGATATTCAAAGTCAATTGAATTGCCCTCTGGAGATGCCTATCTCTTTCAAGGAGGCTTGGAGAACTGGAAGCAACTCCAGCTGCCTCAGTTAAGTGCTTAAGAGTTAGGTGGGATGAATCCTGTCCACATACTAAGTTTCCTACTGAAATATCCATGTTTTTCAAGTAGTGTTTAAAGGTAGCTATGTAATAATGCCTTTCTTCCTTGGGCTTCATTGGAAAAAATACCATTATGGGGTTGGATAACAGGTTAGGGCATCTGATTGATGAGGCACAACAAAGTCCCAAGACATCAATGAACAACTTACATAACTGAAGGTTGGCCTTTTGCCATTAGATGCTTCCTGGATTGATATTTCTCAAGAAAAAAAATCTATTATGAACTTTTCCCTATTTCTCACATAATTGTTTTTAAAACAATAAGATAATCATCTCTGGAGTTCTTTACAAATTAAAGCCATATTGTGCTATATCTGAGTTGGTTTGAAGAACAATAGAATACTGATTTTAAATCTTCTGTCTCTAGCAATCCAATTTCTTTGCAACTGATTCTGATACTTCTGTCAGTAATATGCAAGAAACTGCTTTCTAGAGAGATTTCTTATACACAGAAACTAAATTAGAGGCTTATTCTGCATTCTGGACAAGACTGCATGAATCACCTTTTGTTTTTATTTCTTACATCCTCTCTTTCACTCTGGCTCTTCAAAAAGCACTGCTTTCCTCACTGATCCACAGCCTGGGGATTCACATTTTTTTTACAGTAGTTCTGTTTTGTTCTGTATTAACTTTCCTTGCTTCGATTGCCTTTGCAAGAAAGTTTAGCAATAGACAATTATTAAGAACATTCTGCATAAGAAGACATTTAGTAATAATGCTTCCTTCAGAGCATTTGTTCCACTTTCACAAGGACAACTAGAATCTGAGTTTACCACAGACTAACCTAAATACACACGTGTTTTAATAAAGCCTTTGTGAGTTTCAAAGATGAGAGAGATCCTTCAGTTGCCCCACTAGTAATTCTAGAGTTAAATTTCAGATGCAGAAAACAAGATCACGCAAGATAATTTTAGTTCCCCAAAGCTATGACATGGTGGAAGCTAATTCACTGCATCTCAGGTAGCTGCATTCTAGACCAGGGATTGGTTTTGGTTTTTTGTTTGGGTTTTTTTTTTTGGGAGGAGGAGGGATGGATTGTTTTAGTTATTACAATTGTCTTGAGCTGTAAGCTAAGGTAAATTGAAAACTCGATTTGTCTTCCCATTTAAACAGAGCTAGAGTGAGTCACACTGAACATAAATGTAAACCTGAAAGCCTATTCAAAACATTGGCTTTTTTCAAGCTGTAGCTAAATCTCAAGCCTGTAACTAAATCTCCAGCCTGCATTTGACACTGTTCTTGAACCTTAATTAAAATGAATCAAAACCAACCAAACAAACAAAGTTTTAGTTTCTGGCTGAGAGCAAAAGCTTAGTGAAGTTTAATGTCCTCTAAAAAGACTGTGTTTAAATCAGTGAGGATTTTCAGGGCGCCCATTAGCAGAAGGGCTTCAGTCACCTCATCCTCCCCTCTGCACTCTGTGCTGTATGAGACCTCAATTCTGAACTGGGGAACCTTTTGTGAAGCTCTGCTCACCCCAACAAGGACCTGCTCAGCACAAGGACTGAGGTCTGCCCATAAGAAACCGTAGTGAAAATGAGTCTAAGAAAAGGTTCTTATTAGACCCTGCATTATTAGGATGTATATTGAAGTGCATCATCATTTCAGAATCTTCTAATGGCATGATATTAGGCTGTATTGTCACGCTAACTTCAAAAGGCAGAGTTACCCCTTGCTGTGCTCCTCTACTCCTTGTCCTGGTTTGGCTGTTCTCTTGGTGTATAAGATTTGAAATCATTCATTTCATATTTTTTAAGGCTGGGTAAAGATTTTTTAAAATCTACTAAAGGCATGATAATGGTAATCATAGAATCACAGAATCATAGAATGGTAAGGGTGGACCTCAAAGATCATCTAGTTCCAACCCCCTGCCATAGGCAGGGACACCTCCCACTAGCACAGGTCACTCAAGGCCTCAACCAACCTGGCCTTGAACATCTCCAGGGAGGGAGCAGCCACAACCTCCCTGGGTAACCTGTGCCAGTGTCTCACCACCCTCACTGCAAACAACTTCCTCCTGACATCCAGTTTCAATCTCCCCTCTGCCAGTTCAAACCCATTGCCCCTTGTCCTGTCATTGCAAGACCTTGTCAATAGTCCCTCCCCAGCCTTCCTGTAGGCCCCCTTCAGATACTGAAAGGCTACTCTAAGGTCTCCTTGAAGCCTTCTCTTCTCCAGGCTGCAGAGCCCCAACTCTCTCAGCCTGTCCTCATAGCAGAGATAATCATCTTCTCAGACTAGAAAACTGTTAAATACTGTGTTGGACTTAAAGTTTAAATGATTGCAACCAAAGTCTACATCAATACAATGTGATTTGCAGAGCTTCACATGAGAATGTCAACCTTCTTTGTTCTCTAGTGTAGTTTAGTGACAGTGAGTTTATGCAGTCTAGCAGCAGTGTCATGAATATTCTCAGGAGTAGGTGGGTGGCACATTCATTGAGAGATGCACAGTGGATTGCATACAAAACTGACAATATTTTTTAATAATGTTACTAAAACTGTAATAAATCTGCCACCACTTTACATATTTTAAGCTCATTTGTCTCTATTTGAATCTTAACTATGTTAAGCTATTGTTTTAGCCAAGGCAGCATTGTTTTCTTATCCAGAATCTCTGGATTTGTTGAGAGAAATACATTTTAGATTAATTTTTAACCTGAAATAGCATACATGTATTCACTATATTGTGAAACAGCCACAAGAAAGTATGATTGATCTTAAATGTATTTTTGTTCAAAGTAAGTGTCCTTTGGGTCAATTATCAAGCTTAAATGTAACATACACAGGAACTCTGTTAAAAGCAGATTCCATCTAAGAAGACATGAATTATCTGGCCAATCTGACAATCTATATAAAAAACCATTTTGCAAAGCCCAAATGATCCAGTTCTGGCTTGCTCTGTAATTTAAGATATTATAACCAGAAATCACTACAGTAGTGGTTTGGCAGATAATCATAAGGAAGAGATTTGTGGTTGAAATGTATACATAGAACACAGGAAAAGTGTTTTCTATTCTTGGTCTGGGCACTGACTTCCTCAGCAGCCATGGCTGACTTACAGCTCCTGGCAGGTGAGTGTCTGGGGATCCCAGGGACTTCATCTGGCACATGGTCACTCACCATTTCTGAAAAACAATCCCTTGCTCTCTCTGTAATTGGGTTTTGCTGCTTATGAAAATATGTTTAGAGATGGTCAGTTTGAGGGTGAGAGGAAATATTGCCCATTAGTGTATCTCTTTTTAATAGTTCACCCAGTGCATAAAAAAAAAAAGATGGACCTGCACCATTAGTAAATAAATTATTCACAGTTTATTTTCACTACTAACAGAAAATGTGTTGTTGATTTCTTACTGAAAACTTGGATGTTTTTCAACCAAAAGGCACAGTACTGGATTTATACCCTTTCAACATCCTTGTATTTCAGGAATCAAGCTCCTATCCCAGCTCCTCAGAATAGGAACTGTGAAATGGTGGTTTACAGTGCACTAAGGTTACCATTATCCTCTAGTGAACGTCTCTCGTGTTTCCATTCCCTAGAACAGCCCTTTTTTAGGCTAATACTTAGAGAAGATATTTGATACTGCAATTTCTTTTTTTTTTTTCAGTTTTCAGTTCATAGATGTGATTTTCAGTTAGCATCCCACATTCACACATATGTACTCACATTCCCTATGACACACATGCACATGGTGTAGGTCTATTTGTAACTAAATATATGTAAAAAAGATCTATTTTCATTTAGTAATGAAAAGTGGGAGGCCCCCAAAGTACTTACTCTGGCTTTCTTACCAGTTTTGCTANATGGCAGGGGGTTGGAACTAGATGATCCTTGAGGTCCCTTCCAACCTTACCATTCTGTGATTCTATGATTCTATTTCTAGCCTATTTGATATACCTATTTATTCGGCTAGAAATCTGTTTACTTTGCCTCATAGTACACTTCTTCTACAGTAACCTATGACAAAAGATGAGCATCTTGTCAGTACCTAGAAATCTTTCTGCCTGACATTCTTTTTTTTCAAGACTCTCACCTGTAGCTTTAGGTGCCAAAGTTAAGATTATAAATATAGAATATTTTGCCAGTTTGGAGCTTTTAAAGCTTCCTCATCGCCCTCTGGGAAGACTGTCACAACTGTAGTTACCTCTACTAGCTAAAATCTCAAAACCTGAACTATTTTTAAAACTGTGAAACATTTACTGCCTAAACATAGTCCAAATAGCTTCAGTGGTTGATTCAGGTCTCCCAAGAGAAAAAACATTATTAATAAGTGTAATTAATTTGGTGAGGCAATGTATACACAGATACACAACAGCGAATTCATTAATTTCTGTTGAAATAATTATTTACAAATATTCACCTGGTTCCCCAAGACATGGCAATGAGTTGGAGGGAAAAAATGTTTATGTTGTACAATTGGCTGAGAAATGGCTTTTGCCATTTAAAATAGCAGCCCCTTTTTCTGATTGCAAGTAAAAATGCTAATTCAATTGCATCTGAGTTAATGCAAATTTTTAAACAGATAATTTATTTCCTGAAATATGAAGCTTTGAGTCAGCTGGAATAAGTAATAAATTTACATAAAAGTTATCAAATAGCTTAGACTAGAAAAGAGCATCTGTTAGAAAAAAGACATTTTGTCATGTCATTTAAAGTAATATCCTCACAGGTAAGGTTGCCTACAGCCAATGTTCCAAAGGGTTAAAAATTGAATTCGGTTTCAATTTGTAATATCTGAAATATATTTGTTTCACAGAGGAAATTTTTGTTGACTTGGTACAACTTAATAAATGCTTTTTTTTCCTGTAAGGTACATTGTAAATCGTAGAATCATAGAATCATAGAATGGTAAGGTTGGAAGGCACCTCAAGGATCACCCACTTCCAACCCCCTGCCATAGGCAGGGACACCTCCCACTAGCACAGGTCACTCAAGGCCTCATCCAACCTGGCCTTGAACACCTCCAGGGAGGGAGCAGCCACAACCTCCCTGGGCAACCTGTGCCAGTGCCTCACCACCCTCACTGCAAACAACTTCCTCCTGATATCTAGTCTAAATCTTCCCTCTGCCAGTTCAAACCCATTGCCCCTTGTCCTGTCATTGCAAGACCTTGTCAATAGTCCCTCCTCAGCCTTCCTGTAGGCCCCCTTCAGATCCTGGAAGGCTACTCTAAGGTCTCCTTGAAGCCTTCTCTTCTCCAGGCTGAAGAGCCCAACTCTTTCAGTCTGTCCTCATTGTTTCCATGGTTTTGCAGCTTAGGCTATTTTCTGAGAATCTTTTCTCTCTGTTTTCTAGACCTTTTGTAGAGCAAACACTGTCAGTAACATGCAATAGCTGAGAAAGAGTTCTTTTGACTAATGCTTCCTTTCAGAAGGTATCAATTTGCTAACTCCTTCGAGAATTTCTGCATAGATTGAAAATCTCAGCACTCTCAAATGTTGAGACTAACATTTGAAAAGCATATTTTAAATTGTGTCCTTTCACCATCTTTTGAAAAAGACTCTTTACACATAATTCTGCCTTTCTGTTCATTGACTGTTGTGAGTTGACAGTGTGAGAGGGGTCTCTCATGCCTGCATTTTTAGCTTCCTGCTTCATGTTGCCACTCTTCTGGCATTTGCTCAGATAATTTTTTTGTTGGGAGTGAATCACAGAATCACAGAATGTCAAGGGCTGGAAGGGACCTTGAAAGCTTATCCAGTCCAACTCCCCTGCCAGAGCAGGATCTCCTATACCTGATCACGCAGGAACAGGCAGGTTTTGAATATCACCAGAGAGGGAGACTCCACAAATTCTCTGGGCACCCTGTGCCAGGATTCTGTCACCCTCATAGAGAAAAAAAATTCCTCCTCGTATTTACATGAAACTTCCTGTGCCTCAGCTTCCACCCATTGCCCCTTGTCCTGTCATTTGGCATCACCCAGCAGAGCCTGGCTCCAGCCTCCTGGCACTCACCCATTACATATTTATAAAAATATTGATCCAAGATCAAATCATATTAATAGGTTTGATCAAGGGTCAGGTTCAGTTGCCTGAATGCAGACATCTCATGCCTCTTTTGCCCTCTAGGAATACCTGCAAGGAGCTGGCAGGTCACGGGCCCCTCAGGATACCCATGCCTTTCTGGAGTGCCTGATGGACATATCCTTAGAGGAAAACCCCAGACTAAGGAAGAAACAACACCCATGATTGTCTTCTCACAGCATCTATTTTTGAATGTCCTACTGAAAATACACAGTGCCACAATGTTGGTGTTTTGGTTTCTTGTTTTGGTTTGGTTTTCTGATTCGCAACATGTAATTGCATTTTTAAGGAGCTTTGCTGATTTTTCAGATTTTAACCTTATTTAAGGAAATGTTACCCCTATGGAAGTACCCAGACCACATTTAATGCTGATGTCAGTGATGGTATAGACACTAATGTGAGTAATAAAACTCACAAGGAATTGCTCTAACATTGAGTAACCTGTACTAGTGGGAGGTGTCCCTGCCTATGGCAGGGGGTTGGAACTAGATAATCCTTGAGGTCCCTTCCAACCCTATGATTCTATGATTCTATGTTCATAAAATAAAATGGATCTTGCCTCTACTTTTCACAGTTCATCTTTTTACCTAAATTTTTTCAGCACTATGAGATTATATAATCAGACAAAAAGCCACAGTTACAGAAACATTTCTGTTGGTAAAAATAAAATAAGACACAAGAGAACTGTTTGCAGATAAAGTATCACTAAGTCACTTATCCATAAAGGCACTCAGTGACAGCAATAGAAGGTAGAAAACAAGAGGTCAGGGTATAATAAAAGTAAGCCACACCATTTTTCTTGAGTTTCAACATATGTACTGTAAGTTTTATGAATTTTAAGCATGAATGGAATGCTGTGCTTGCCTAATTGGGGCTTCAGATTGGCTATGAGCCAGTCAGGGCTATAGGGATTCAAAGGCTAACACTACAAACCTGTCTATGTTCTGCAGTGCTCACTATGCAATTTTAGAAAATGATCAGAAAATTTGGGACAGCTATGGCCTGTTGAAATTTCCTCTCCACATTTGAACACAGATGCTATTTGTGTCTTGGTTTCGTGTCAATTAATTATTCCAATTCCAAAGCCTGTACTCTGTGCTCCAGAAATTGCAGTGGCCTTCAAAATTACAACATCCCCTCTGAAAAAGTTAGTGTTAGGCTGACAAAACCAAACCTGAGTTAAAGATGTAAATAACACTGAAAGTTGATATAGACTTTGATAGAAAATTTGGTATTGGGATTTTAATAAAGATGATACATAAATCAAGACAAATATACAGAGGTTCTTGCAGATTATTTTTTTAATCTAAAATAATAAGAACTAAATAATTAGTAGAGTTATTAAATACCAATATTGTGAGATTTTTAATTCTGACTTTTTTTTTTTTAATTCTACTATTTCTTAAACACCATTTCAGACCCTTGTTTTTGTCTTAAAGCTCGTTCTCAATGAAATCTAGTTATCATGAAAGTGGGAATTCAGGACTAGCTGTCAAAAACATCTAGAAACAGTAAGCACCACTATGAACTTTCAACAATTTATAGCAAAACCAGCAAAGCCAAGTTTCCTGCAGCTTTACATCTTGTGGATGGCTTATCTTTTGTCTCACAAGGTTTGAATGCTCACAGCAGTTTTCTCCCACACAGATTCTCCTGTGTCTGACAAACTATTTGAATTCATCTGACACAGCAGACTTTCATGAACTTAATTCTACACACACATACAAACATGCGAGCAGTACAAATCTCATAACCGGCAATTCCTTAGCAACTAAGCTTTGTTGCATGTAGTCAGACACATTTCTTCTCCACATATCTGACTAATTTTAATTCATTGTACTCTTTTATAATTATCCCTTAATCTCTTTTGGGTCCTCCAAATCAGCCATACAACTGTACCTTGATTAGTAGTGTTCTTTGAAGAGCTGAAATAATTCTGCCTAGTGGCAGTGCTTTGTTTAGAGTTAAGGTCATAGCAAGAAGTACTAAGAAGTACACAAGTTTTCTAGGTTTGGTTTTTTTTTTTTTTCCAGATTCAAGAAAAGTATATTCAAGTGAAAAATAAAATCTGAAAAAGATAAAATTCTGGAAAGAACCCCACTGAAGGAGCAGCCAAGACAATCTCCTGTGGTGCTCAGATGTACAACATTAGTCCTGAGAACTGGAGGGCTTAATCTCATAAATCAGCAAACAGTTTTTTCTTTTTCCTTCCTGTGACATATTTTGTCAGAAATGCTAATTAAGCTGTATTTTTGTAGTAACTGTGGCTGTTTAGAATAATGTATGATGGGCTACACACTCTACACTGCAAAAGAGTTCAAACAGCAAAGCTGGAAGCCAAGAACA
This sequence comes from Ramphastos sulfuratus, assembly GCA_013399055.1. NCBI lineage: Eukaryota > Metazoa > Chordata > Aves > Piciformes > Ramphastidae > Ramphastos > Ramphastos sulfuratus. Next base: position 38,722 of record WBNM01011895.1, on the reverse strand, counting down.
GTCCTGAAGGTAGAACAAACAAAGAAACATGACTGTTACTTTATATATTAATGTAATTATACTGTGGATATTGTCTCTGATCCCCTTGGCAAGGATATGGCTATGTACCAGTTGGGGCACTGGTGATGAGTAAATTAGTATTACCACATATTCACTACTGAGGCATTAATTTGGCATTAAGATACAACAGGGACAGGGTGAACCATCATTTGGGAAACGATACCTCAGCCAGCATGCAATGACATTTTCAACCTTTCTGCATGCTCCCTCCTGCCCTGAACTTCTCATTACAGCACCCATTTAGCTCATTCAGATTGTATTACTGGTAATGCTAATATCTCCATATTTCCTCCAAAGCACATTTTAAAGCAATTATTAGAAATTAGCTTCCTATTTCACTTCTCATATCAAAGTACAAAGTACATCATTTTAATATAATTAAAAAACCCATTGGCAGTCAAGGCGTGCCACAGATGGAACGCTAATCAGTTCATACCTTCCTGATGAAAGCTATGTTTCTGCTCAAGTTTGACCCCAAGAAAGTAGAAAAATGGACAAAATACTTAACCCTCCCCTGCTTTCCACAAGGCTGGAAAGAAATGCAGTGACATAGAATGAACAGGAGTTAAGACTTGAGAGATGCAGACAGCACAATGGCTACTCTGTGCATGGCAATGACAAAGAACAAGATGACAGGATTAATTATATCCTCTCCACATGAACTCATGAATCTTCTCACTCTGTAAACCTCAGGAACTGTAAATTTGATATCCAAATGTTCAGTGATTTTTTCTGGTTTTCCTGGTTTAGTTTAAAAAGAAAGATAAATCACAAATTCTTAAGCTGCCATTGAAAGGTAACACACAATATTAGTTAGGGTTTTTAAAAACAAACAAGCAAAAAAAGTTTCACTATGTCTTTTAAAAATCACTGTTGTTTTCATGTGTGGGAAAATATGCAATCAGGGAATAGGCAGTTAAACACTGAGTAAACTGATACCAGTAATAAATCTTGTGTATACAGAATGAATCTTAAGCCTAGGGTAAAAGAGTAATACATTACCTGATCAGTTACAGAAACAATTAAGAAGGATGAAATGCAGGAAAGCAAATACTAGAAATACTAGATGGAAAAGGTTATAAATTGAACTGTTTTCTTGAGTGTATTGGAGCTCAGGATATCAGAGTTAGAGATGAAATGGATCAAGCTAAAGCATCCACCAGCAGTAACATTCCTGGAGTCTCTGTGGGCAGAGCAGGAAACTCAAAAGGTATAAGCCAAGCATCAAAAAAGAAAAAGAAATAGCTAGTCAATATCATTAGCAATCATAACTTTTATCACAGGGTTCCCAGTTTCAGTCAGAAGGATATAGGAAAATAAGCAAACTCAAAGAGGAAAAAAATTCCTTTATTCTACTATTCATGTTCTTAAAGTAAATTCCAAATGAAGAGCAACTCATGAATTGCTTCCTAAACTATAATTCACAAGTACAGCTTCCAGGAGAGGGCTCCACTGCAACACTACTGCTCCAAGGAATCTGGAGTACTAATGTCCCTGTCCCACTCCAAAAAAACAGTTAATAAGTGATCAATTAAAGGGTTCATGCCCTCCTGAACCTTACCTAAAACTTCAAGTATGTCTTACAGTGAGAGAAAAATCAAACCTACGAGCTAACATGCCATGTCAATGTAACTGCAATGAAAATATTAAAAAAAAAATTGTGACAAATTTTATAATAAATCCTGGGTAGGAGTGTCGGGTTTTCTTGGTGAACAAAAGACAAGATGATACATCAGATGTAGATATAAATATTTCAACAGTAGAAATATATAAATAATATTAATATTAGCTACATACTATCAGATAAGAAGACAAGAGCCCCAAGCCATACATTTCTGTGCAAACTGAAGTCGAGTTCTTCTAGGGGAACAGGAGGCAAGCAGACTGCAGTCTACACTGCCCAACAACCAGAAAGGGAATTCAGATATACACCTGAGATATCTGAATAGATTTTAATTGATGACCAGACCAAATTAATGGTTAAGGCTAACCCTTTAAATTATATCTGTAATAAGTATATCTGTAAACATTTTCAACATTTAAATGAGATATAGCTTTGATTGTGATTTACTTTTAAATCTTTTAAAGCACATCAGTGTGTCCCACTAATTCTACTACTACTAGGGCCACAAGGATGGTCAGAGGGCTGGAGCACCTCTCCTATGAGGAGAGACTGAGGGAGTTGGGGCAGTTCAGTCTGCAAAGCAGAAGGCTCTGAGGTGACCTTATTGTGACCTTTCAGTATCTTAAGGGGGCCTACCAGAAAGCTGAGGAGGGACTTCTTAGGCTGTCAGGTAGTGATAGGACTAGGGAAATGGAGCAAAACTAGAAATGGGTAGATTCAGATTGAATGTCAGGAAGAAATTCTTCAGCATAAGGGTGGTGAGACCCTAGAACAGGTTGCTCAGGGAGGCGGTGGAAGCCTCATCCCTGGAGGTGTTTAAGGCCAGGCTGGATGAGGCTCTGGGCAGCCTGATCTTGTGTGAGGTGTCCTTGCTCATGGCAGGGGGTTTGGAACCAGGTGATTCTTGTGGTCCCTTCCAACCCTGACTGATTCTATGAATCTATGATTCCATGATTCTATGATTCTACTACTAACAAGTTTGAGATTTGTTTCAGGGGTAGATTTTAATTCAAATTTTCTTAGATGTTGAATGTTTTGATTCTGTGTTTCATTTAGGTTCAACATAACATCAGATTCAAGAAGAAGGATTTAGGTTTGAAAGCAGGATCTGGGATTTGGCCCTCTCTCCAATTAATTGTCTAAAGCTGGTGTGGGGATTTTTAAGAGTCTCTGCTGAACATTGTGAAAGATGGATGAGGTGAAATTCTCAGGCACAAAAAATAGAGAGGTGTAATATGTTACTGTATAATGTACTAAACTCAAAGACACAGCTTATTCCACTCAGACAGAGCCAAAAGAGCCACTGATGCCAAAAAAACCTAAGGAAATATAAGGTTAGTTTTGAAATCTTTGGTCTGCTTCCAAAAATTTTCCATCTTCAGGCACACAGCTCGCCAAAGCCTATAAAAAGTGTGGAAACCTAAACATTAATCCTGCCATGCTGACCTCCCGTTTCTAACACCCTTCATGTGATGGGAAAAGTTTCCTCATGCAGTCCCTCCAGCCTCTGGAGCTGCAGGCTCTGTCTGCTGGACCTCACATTGGCTTCATTACGAAATTGTACATAGCAGCTTGTAGAAGCAAGCCATGGGACTTCCTGTGAAAGCAAACTGGAACATGAAGCATGCATACCTGTCACACACTCATCTGGGAGTGACTGCCCAGAGGTGCAAATTTGCATCAGCTGATGCCTGAAGCAAGGAGAACATAGAGCCTCTGACCTGGACTTGTGTCTTTAGGAACATTATTTCTCTGCCTCCCTGGGGACTGTTCTGGCCCACACACAACTTTGAGGAAAGTGCTATTTGGAAGCGTGGTGACAGACTTTCAGGTGGCACATTTTGAGTGAGTGAATGCATTTTGATGCTTTGGAAATCCCTTGTGTAATAAGCACAACAGACCCCCTCCAAGACCTGCTTGTGAACCATGTGCATTTTATTAATGCATATCTCATGATTTACAGTGCAGCACAAAAAGCTGTGTTGCTGGATGGGTGATCCACCAGTCAAAACACCAAATTCCAAAGGCACAGATGTTACCGTGACAAAAATCTGTGTCTTTTGAAACACATTTCCTCATCCCCATGAATCCCAAGCTTCTCTAGCATAGTCTAAGAAAACTAAAGCACGTTTCTGGGCAAAGGGCTATTCCTCTTTAGATACTTCCAGACTTAAAACCTGCCCACTGCAAGACAGTTTTGGATCATTCCAGCTTGCCTGGTGAACTGTCTATGAGGGCTGAGTTAATCCATCTGAACCCTTCTGCCCATTCCAACTGCTGTTTACCATTTTGATCTGACAGTTTAATGCTGTTCCATCACAAAATATATGTTCCCACTGAAAACAAACATTTTTCATATTAGCAATAGAGACAACTTCAAGGGATGAGGTTATCACGAGGCAATTACACTCCAGAGGGATTACAGGCACTTATATCACGATAACCTTATCTTTAGTGTGCCTTATTATACAATTACAGGACTGCCACAGCCAAATATAAATACCCATAAGCTTCTCAACTATGAGCTTATCACTATATAAAGGTAAATGTTTATATGAGCCTGGCAACCTCGACTGCTTGTGCTAAAGCACCTAAACAAACCTCTGGTTTCCATATGACAAACAATTAATGTTGAACTAGTTTTACTCTAACAGGATGTTTGCCATTAGAGTGGGACTTGCACTGAAGAAAGCTCTTTCTCAAAATCTGTAGAACCTTTTAGACTGAAAGAGATCCCTACAGGCTTGCTCACTGCATTATGAATCCCTGTCACAGCGCTCTGAAGTGCACAGGCTTACACTGATAAACTTTATAGTAAGAATGGCTCTGACTTAGAAAATCATTGCTCAAAATGTTTGTTTCCAATGCTGTTCTCAATATCTGTGAGCTATTCATTCCACTACATAGTTTGGCAGAACTATGCAATAGCTACTCCTGGAAAAGTAGAAATAAATATTTTCTATGCATATATATTCAAATTTGAAAGCCATTGAATTTGTCCATGTCCACAGACCCTTCCTCTTCACTTTCCATTAAAATGTCAATTATGGAATTTACTGGCAAAAATAAATTTAAGCCTCAGTGATTCACCAAAAATAAATTAGCAATGATATGTGATAAATCCAGCCTGCACTGGTTGATTTTATGGCTGCAATTAAGCAGGAAAATAAAATACTAAATCATCCTTAACACTGATTTTTTAATGTGTCCAGCACATTAAAGTTATATTTCTTTCAATTAAAAATGCTTCTTTCTTCATACAATGCTAACAGTACCAATAAGAGGTAGTAGTAAGAAACCACAGTAAGAACAATGCCACTAGGTTACTTCAGTTCAGTTGTGAAATTCACATGCAACATATTTCCAAACAACTTACAGAAAGAGATAAATGTCATAAGCAAGTCACAAGAACTGGGAATAGTAAATCAATCTGAGAATAGCTGGCACTGAGAGCAGGCAGTAAAGAGCTGTTTGTGGCAAAAGTTTCCCATGTTCCGTGATATACATAAACCAGCAGATTTTACAGACTGTACAATGAGAAGCAGATTAGGAGCAGAATTCCTTTAGTTGTCCCGCAGGCAGGAGTGGGAAGAAAGCTCTTCTCATAAATGAGCAACATGGATAGAGAAAAAATAGTCCATATTCTCTTACAGAGCAGAGGAAAGGCAGAAGACTCAAAGTAAATATTTTGTTACGTGGAGAAGGGCCTCAAAACTGTGTTTTCATCTCTTCAGTAATTCGTAGTGTATCAGTAGATGTTAACACAACTAACAATGTGGCTCTGGGGAAAAAAAAAAGCATGGCAAATGGTGGGAATTGCCCCCAATAAGCAGTGAAAATTTAACCAGATTGAATTTTAAATCAAGGTAAAGTATTTTGTCCTCTTTTGGTTTCCTGTCAACTAATTACTGCCTCCTGGGCATGTGGCATATATGAGCTTTACAAGTAATTTAACATGTTGATAGGTTTCTCACAACCAGTAGTCATTTCAGATAAAATATAACCAGTTTATCACCTTCAAACATAGGTCCTACTTGTTAAAATGGACACAAGTTTGAGCACACAATCTATTCTGCTTTCAAGCAGCCACTTTTTTGTTGTTGTTGGTTTGTTTTTTGGTTTGTTTTGTTTCTTTGTTTTTTTAAGAAGCTATGTTGTTCCATTCTTAAAGGTAGAGCTGGCTTGGAGAGGGATATTTATGTAGTGTATTTATTTTTCATAAATCCACAGTGCCTAGGACTGATCAACATATACTCTTCTAATTGCTTGCAGACTGACAGCTACCAGTGTATTAATCACTCAGCTTGCTCAGCATGACAATGCAATTTACAGGTTTGTGGTCCCCTGTGTCCTCTTGTTTTCCTTTCTGAAAATAACTCAGAGTGTAACAGTAATAATTTTTCCCCCCAATTTCTTGACTAGACTACTGCAATGAAATCTCAGAAATAATTGACTCCTCTGCCTACATGTTTCTGTAACTGCAGCTTTCTGGTTTTCATGAACACAATGCTATGGAACTGTCTGCCTACATCTTCAACATCGCATAAGGAGTGTAATAAAGTTTTCCATGCTTGAAAATCAAAATATTTTCATATTAACTCTTTTAAGCAATAACTCTGCTAGATTCCTAAACTTGGATCATAACCCATTGGTCTTCATGTCCTCTCTATGCATGCACTAACTGTATTTCCCCATTTATAACATTCTGGAAAGCTAAATTAGACAGCTTACACCCCTTGAGAGAGCAGGCAGAGAGCACCCCTATAACAGTTAAAATTCAATTTAATTTCAGCAGAGGAAAAGCAAAAAAAAACGACTGACAAAGAAAGGACACATATCACAGAGAGAAGGAAAAATGGAATTTGGCTAGCCCTGATGTGTAAGTTACTCAAAGAGAGCATTTACTTTGTCCTATGCTTCAGGGATGTCTTCTTTTCAACTGTTTTTTCCCAGTCTTTTCTTAGTGAAGACTTTGCTTTTAGGAGCACTGCCTGTGATGACCAGAGAGCAGGAAATGAAACTCAGCCATGTCATCAGCTTAAGCAAACCCTCCATCTCTCTCAGTCTGCACCACAATGATTTTTTTCTCCTTCTTACTACTTCTCCAGTGCCCTCTTGCTGGAACATTTTTCTTCACAGTCAGCTGCCCAGGCTTGCTCCCTGCACAACTGCAGTGACAGCAGTATTGCTGCAAGGCAACAGTGGTGCAGAGAAAAGAATAAGCAGCCAGGCCACGGGCCATGCAGAAGATAAGAAAGAAGACCATTGCTCTTGCTGTGATGCATCAAGCCCCAGCAAACAAACTCCAGACAAAGCTAGTCTGCAGAAACACTATCAGGGTTTCCTGGCAAGGCAAAGGCACAGCACACAAGATTCACTGTTTGAAAGAAGTGATATGCCATCCCATTATGGGCTCTAATGTGAACAGTCCAGCTTTTCCTATTGCTTTGTTTTCCTTCACACTATAGTTATTGTGGAAATAAAGTTGTCTGGGCCACTGACTCATCCTTGAAAGAGACATCTATCTATGGACTACAGGTTTGTTTGGGTTTTTTGTTTGGTTGTTTTTGTTTTTTTTTTTTTGGTTGGGCCACATTTAAGAAATTAGCAGGATATTACTAATCTTATAATGTCTATATTTACACTGAAATAATACTGAAACTGTGTTTCATAACTGAGTTGAAGTTTAAAATGGTGAAGTGGAGTTGGTGGGACTTAGGTATGCAGTCCTCCAGGCACTACTGAATAATGTATTCCATGTTGTGGTGAGAAAATGATGAAGAGGAATGATCGCTTCCTCTAGCCTTGAGATGTGTTGTAGCACAGGCAGCTTTTGCTGCTTTGCTACACTATAGACTGTGGCTGTGTCACAAGAGGCTCAGTGTTTTAATTCACACTCTGAGGATTTTTTTTTTTTTCATCTGAACTATATAAACACATTTGGAAAAAAAATAGAGAGACAGAGATATTTTTCAGTATTGATGTTATAGTGATTAGTAGATGGGAAATTTAGGTAACAATTATAAAGCTGTTCTGTGTAATTTTACCAGCACGTCTTTGTAGGAACTGTTCCACAGGTCAAACTGATCTAAACTCTCTTTTTTACCTTAGTTCCATTAGATTTCAGCTCTCTCCTCCTTACTCTCAAGTACCACACATATTCAGTAAACCCTGTATGCCCAGCTCACACTGAGTAGCTCGTTCATTATCTACATCTTTTTCCCTGAGTGCATGTTCAATAATGACATCAGTCATTCTATAAACAGTGTGCTCCACTACTCTGTAACTCCCCTCTTTCATACCAGGCTCTTGTCTTATTCTGCTTTCCATGTGGAAGAAAGGAGGCAGACAAGAGCTCTTCTAAATAGTTGGCGGTCTCGGAGACTTAGAGGACACCATTGGCAAAATAAGCAATAAGAGTTCTGGCTAAAAACAAAGAACCAGTGGGACCAAACTCACTTCTTTTATTGACCTCAGCTTGTGTGTTTTGTATTTTAAGTAATTTTCCCTCTGAGAGAAGCTGGCAAAGAATAATGACTGATAAGGTAGCTTTATGTTAAGTAACCTGTCTAGAGGGGAAAAAAAATGTATGGGTGAGAAAGTCAACAAAGTAATATTTTAAAGTGTTAAGGATTTTATCTGATGAATCCTACCTCTGTAATAGTAGAAAACTATTAATTTACTCAAATTCTTTCTCACTGTCTAGATAATTTGCCCAGTTTCACCCTTTTAAGAACACACAATCAATAGAAATCAACTCCAGCATCAGAGATTTGTGCCATTGCTTCCAAGTACCACAACATAAAAGATGATCTCTCTGAATCTTTGATTCTATGAAAAATTGTACCACAAGGTTTGGGAGTCACAAATAAAGGCCTGAAGTCAAATTCTGTGGGGTAAATATCTCAAATCAACATGCATGAAGAGGTAGCAGGAAACCTTTTGCTTCATTCCATTACTTGGCTATCACAGCAGCAGTTTCTGTTGACCAGTTGTCACTGATGTCAGGAAACTACTGAGAAGCTTAATATTCTAGGCTATCACCTTTGCTGGTCCAAACTTTCTGTGTCTGCATTATAAAGTAACAAAGAATGATGACTCCAAGTCTATGTATCTTGGGTAAAATCTGCAGGATTTTGTGTGTTATGGATTTGGCATCCTAGGGAGTCCAATATGGCTGCTTGTTGATGGTTTGGATAAGCAACAACTGCACAAGTGTGGCCCCATGATTTTCTTTTACAAGTCAGTGAGAAACACTCTTCCTGCTTTCTATAAAGAAAACAATAATTTTCAGATGGCTTTTAACAGTAACGAGTGTTCACTCCTTATGTTGGCTCAGTTAGTTCTGGCTGGTTAAAGAAAGTCATAGAATCATAGAATGGTAAGGTTGGAAGGAGACCTCAAGGATCATCTAGTTCCAACTCCCTGCCATAGGCAGGGACACCTCCCACTAGTACAGGTTACTCAAGGCCTCGTCCAACCTGGAAGTCACAGTTCTGCCCAGCTATTTGACTGTCCACCCACCAGCTGTCTATTTGAGGGAAGAGTAGAGCCATCCACTTGCTTGGATGGGCTCTATGACTAATACTTCCAAACTCCCTAGTGTTTGCCCTATATATGAAGCCATTTTCTTCACAGCAGCCTACAGTAGTATTAGAAGGGCAATTAACCTGGTTGGGGATTTCTTGTAGTAACTGTAGTGCAAAAAAACTCTCAAATAAATAGCAAAATGTAATTCAACCCACAAAAAACAAACAAACAAACAAAAAAAAACAGGCAAATTGCATAGCTACCTAGCTGACAATGTCCATTTAATCACTAAAACTCCTAATGTATATTTTAAGAAACCAGCATTAAAGTAGGACAATTTATTTTGGAAGATGCATGATAAACACATTAAAGTTTCAGCACAGTGCCTTTCACAATTCAGTCAAATCTGGATTTTTTTTCTGTGTTAGCTGCATATTTAGTTCTTTAAAGAACATCCATTTTCAATGTGCTTCTGCTTTTACATTCACAGGGGACCTCTGTGAGGATGTGGAGTACATACATGAAACATTCAGGGCCAAATGGACCCAAAAGATTACAACACTAAGGAGGACACCTAAATTAAACATTCATTCAGCAATGATGTAATCTAGTACTTGTCAGACACACACACAAAGTTGATTCAAAAATAGAAATGATGACATCCAGTCTCTCAGACTCTCTGAAAATGAGGGTAGTAGAACAATTTCAGGATAGTTATTAGCTAATAGTGTGTGCAGATACGTAAATGATTTTATGCATTTAGATATCTATTTTGATTTCTAACACATCTGCTTCTGTTGGTAACTATTCATCAGTGTGAATAAAATGTTTTCAACCTGTTTCTTCAAATTCTGCTCATTACAGTCTGAAAGTTAATGCATTCACTCAAAGGGAGCTTTTTGTATACAACGTATAACAAATTAGTGATTTTGCAAATATTACCAGAGGCTTGCCTCCAGTGTATATATATATGTGGCTTACCTGCAACATAAATAATCACTCTCAAATTCAACAGCATGAAGTTCCAAGACAGTTCACTTTTCAGTGTTGCTGAAGGACAGATTAAAACATGTACAACAGACATACTCGAGGCCAGGCTTTTAGGAAAACCAGTACCTAAAGTCATGAGCTTGTTTGACAGCTAATCTGACTCGTCTGAGCTTGAAATGAGTGCTAGGTCATCTGAAGTTTGAGCTTTGAAAGGGCATGCTAAGAATTTTTGAAAATCAGGAAACAGACCCAAACAGTCTGGCTAATTTTGTACTTACACACTAGAACAGNATGATTCTATGATTCTGTTGCAGGGTCCTGTGCCTGAGCTAAACCTATCTTTAATTTTTAATACCTTATTGATGTGATTTTAGTTTGTTTATTTAACTTATCAGTTTTTTTTAGTTTAAGCCAGTAAAAGATAGCTGAGATGGCAGACTCCTTTGACTGAAACCCATTTGTAAGAACCTGAGTTTGTATTTATAAGCATCATTCACTTTGGGAGGAAAATATATTTAGTGAAGAGCATCAGCTTTCAGTGTTCAGTACAATGGATCCAAATGATCCTAAACCACTTCACAGAGCTCAACAACATTTTTTTGTCATCTAACAGATCTCAAACTAAAGGAAGTGGAAGATGTAAACACAAACACCTATTTTGGTATCTATAGAGTGTACTGTTCTGCAAATAACCCCTTTAATCAAGAAGCAGAGAGAGAGAGATTCAGTTCCATGATTTCCAGAATACTGTCAGCCATTACCAGATGCTGTACCACAGATTATATTGTAGGTTTTTTCACTTTGATTTTGCCAGAAATTTAGTCACTCTGCTAGGTGGTTGAGAAATACCATTGCAAAACAAGATGGCATCTATTAATTATTCAAAATATAGTACCTAAAACTAGACCAGAGAGAAGTGAGAGAACTGTCATGCGTCTCCTAGAGGTGGAACAACCTATCTCCCCAAGGCCAAAAGAGCAAGATTTTCATTCTGTTCGCTGTGGGAAACATTAATGCACACTGCCAACTTCTGTGAGTTTTTGCTTCATATTGAACCTGGATACTTTAACTTATTTAATTCCCTTTGGCCAAAACTTAAATATCAAGTTTTTTCATATCACCTTATAGCATATATGGGAAGTGCCTTGATTACTAAGTGATGATTCACATTAGAACAGTCATTATTATCAATAGCAGCCTCTTCAGAGATAAAAATAACATCTTTTTAATTTCAGATGACCAGCTTAAAAAAAAAAAAAAAAAGAAAAAAAAAAAGACATAGAACTACCTTAGTCACATGTCTTTTTCACAAACAAAGCAAAATGAACCAAAACAACCCCCCCTAAACATTCTATATATCGTTCATGACAGTCAGATCAAACCATGCAGCTGTTTTAAATACAGAATCTGTAAGTGCAAGCACCGGATCTCTTAGTACAAACATTAACACAAAAGACACCTCATTTATTTTCCTGTGTAAACTAAACCAGTACTGTATTATTTGTACCCTCCAAAAGTAAACAGTAGATTAAAAATAGCCTTTATATTTTTCTTATGTTTGTGGATCTCTTACATGTAGATGTGAAAGCGATACATTGGAAACTCTGTTATAGGAAGAAGAATATGCCAATTAAATCCCATTTCTGTCATTAAAAAAAAAAAATGTTGAAGCAATTCCTTCATGTTCTACTGCTGGGTTAGCAACTTCACACTCATGCAATGTTGTTCAAGCCTTTTCATGCCTCACCTAGCAGTAGTAATTCAATTCAATGACTCTGTTGTACTCCACATTGCGGAATGTCAGAACGTGTTTCATGCAATGTCAGTCATGTGCTAATTTGACAAATTATTTCAGAGTCAAATAGTGAGATTTCCTTTGAGTATATTTAAACCCAAAGCACAAAACACGCATTCGCTTCCCAAAACTTGTGGTTTTTAACCCCAGAACTAGATTGAGCGATGCCAATTTCACTGCAGATGTCAATCAAGTTATACAGGAGATTCTTGACCTCCCTTCCAGGAGGAAAATATACCCACAGAATATATACTACATGCTAAAACATCAGAGGACATTACTGGTTTTAGGACACTTACAGCTCTAAACTTGAAAGGAATCCTCTCCCTTCATACTAAAATGTATGTCTGAAAACAGAGTCCTTAACTCCCTGTAAAAGCTACAAGTATGTAAAGATTTTAACTTTGTAAAGTGGTCCAAAAACCACTGAAGTCAAATATATAATTTTTACTTCTTAATGGGATATGACTAATTTGATAATAAGGAAGGAGCTTTTTTTTCTGCTACTCACTGCTAATTGACTGTGATTATGAAGGAAGCAACAGATTTTGCACATTGCATTGATCTAACTTATCTTTCATCAGTTATTGCCAGCTAAGAACAACATAAATGTTTAAGTACATTCAGAAAAAAGCCTCAGACTTCCAAAAAATGTTAAACATCTTAAGCCACAGATGTTTTACCAAGGTAATTAAAATTTCCTATAATAATTTCCTTTCCTGAAGAAACAGATGTATCTGAAATAGAGACAAACTGGGTAGGAAATGGAACCTACTTGGCAACAGATAAAATAAAATTTGAAAATTAGTCGGTCTGTATTATAAGGAGATTAAAAAAATTCATTCGGGAGGCCAAAGCAGGAGGGTATGTTCCAGTAATAGTACCTTTTATTCTTCCTGTCCAATACCTTTTATTCTTCCACAAGCCACATACTACTCATGGCAGACACTGGCTTTCCTTATGTAGCTTCTGTTTCCCCTTTCTCCTTTCCCTTTTCCCCCCCTGTACTTCAGGTTTTCCACATCTTGGGATGAAGCAGAAGGCTCACGTTGGATACACCCCATCTACTACTGTAGTGTTATAAACCTGTATGGAGCTGAAAGGTTATAACTCTAACTCCTATTTCAAGAATGTAATCATTTATAGGAGCTGCAGAAAGGTAATTTCCATAATAATAAATACATTTTAACATGCTTATAGCACCATGAATCACATTTCAATCTTTGGCATTATGAGCAACAACTGCACAGCAAATAGCATTACCTCTTTCAGAGCCATTGATTCCATATACAGCATTTATATCATCCAACAGCCTGACCCTGAAGCACGTGTCGTGGGATTTATATCAGATGTTAACATGTAGGAAGTTTCACTGCACAATCAAAAATTGAGACCTGTAAAAGTAACCTTAAACACCATCGACAGCTCTGTTGTCCATTCAGTTCACTCTCACCTCATGAAGCTAACTACAATCACACATATTTAAAAGATCTTGTAAAGATGATAAACACCACATAAGTGTTAAAAAGCCCACTAGGGAGCCATCAATTTAAAGAAAGGAACTTAAGGGAAAGCATACATGTATATGTATAAAACAATCTCAGCTAGAGGGAGCATATGATATATATCTAGCATAATCTCCACAGATTTGGAAAAAAACCTCACACATCATACTGAAGGGAAGTTGATTTTCTCTAGAAGACAGCACAGCTGGACATGTATAGTCTTAGAAGTCTTCTGATTTTGTGAATGGAATGTATTCCATGATGGGAAATATTTGCTTTTCCATGATTTACATCTGATTAGATGTTTAAAGTAACTCAGGAGAGAGGGGTGGGGGGAATCCTTTTCCTCCCTTTAAACTTCATTTTCTAAAAAAAGGTTCTCTGCAAGGTTATTTTAAAAGACAATAGTGCAAAAAAACTTTACTTTGACAGAAGTTTTTGAAATGTCCTTTTCTGCTCATCACTATCCATCACATTTTTGAGGGTCACATTGTGTCACATCTGACATAACTGAATGTGGCATTACAGTTCATAACCCAATACACTCCACCGTCCAATGAGTATTTGACAGACCTATAGAGAGCAGTGCACAAAATAAGCAAACTTGGTAATGAACAAAACCTTCAAAAGTCCTCATATGGTTGCTGCAGTGTTCCCTGTGAGGGCCTGATTTTAATTTCTTGCCTGAAGAAACAGGCAAAGAATGGAGAAATTCAATATATTCAGAATCACAAAGAGGCCAGATTGCCAGCCTTGGTTCTGTCAGTAGTAAGGGTAACACTTTCATAGCAGAGCATATGGCTTTTCTTGTATTGTGCTGTTATTTGTTGAAGACATCAATGAAGTTTGTCCTTTTATAACAAGAAAATTGGTACTCTGAAGCCATGGATCATGCATAGCCTGCCCTATGACTCTGCTGTCTTTTCTATGATTGATTAACTGCAAAGATCCTACAAGACCTTGTCCAAACCTTTCCACCTTCAGGACTTTCTTCAATAAAAAGGCAGATTTCCACATGCAGTTAACTTGCACTATGGCAAAGCGAAATGTCACAGATGCCTGACGTGGTCCTACTCTGTTACCTGGGATTTGCACAGACTGCAGAGGGGCAGCAGTGAGAAGAATACCGTGCTTGTATGATTCATCAGCCTAGACACAGAGACACTCACCCTTAAAATAAAAAATAACTTTTAGAACATCTACAAAAGGAGCAAAAGAAAACAAAATGATGGACCATTCCAAACAAACAACATGATGGACCATTCCAGTTCAGTCCTTAGGGAACAAGGTTTAAGTACACATCCCAGTAACAGGGATTTCTTGTTTCCCACCTTTATTCTTGAGAGCAATACCAAGCAAAAAATCGAGAGACATTAATGCCCAGAGTTACAGGTATGCAGTATTCATAGCTAGGTAATATTTTTGAAGTAATGCAGCTGCATTGGCTCCTACTGCACCACCTAAAGCTAAATTTCCAAAGATTATTTCAGTATTTGCTGAGGTAGGCATTTCTGACCAGATAACCACTAATCTTGTTGTCTAATAGATAACAAGGTATTTCTTAGTTTGCCTGAAGTCATACTAAGCCTGCTCCATTGTAGCAGCCTCAGTCATGTATCATCTCTTTTGACCAAAAACACTGTGGAAAAGCATAATTTTTTTCCTGGGGGTTAACAGTTTCCAAGTCCTCAAAGCTGTTTATGTACATTTTGTTAAAAGCAAGAATCAAAACAATCACTCTCCCTATGAAGCTATACAAAACCAAACAAAAAAAAAAAAAACCCAAACAAAAAAACCCAAACCCACAAACAAACAAATAAAAGCAAGCCACCACAGAAAAACACTGGTTCCACCACCTGGGTAGCTTTTTAATTTTATATTCTTCATCTTACTGAGGCATGCACAGTTCTAAGGACTGCACCTTCATAATTTGCTAAGAGAGTGAAAAGGAAATTTTAGTCCTGAATTCTACTTTGGTTCTGCAGATTCCCAGGAATTAAAAGATCCTAGTTAGAAAAGTTGCTAAGCTTGAGTTAGTTTCCCTGGATAAGATGCCTAAAATAAAACCAGTATTTCTAGATGTAGGTTCAGACTGTGTCAATGTAAACAAAAATGTGTTTACATCAAATTTGTAGAATGAATTTTATGAGCAACTTGAAGAGGATGTGAAAAAATAGGAGGCATTCATTAAATATCATCAAATATGTATATGACTAACTATAAACAAACACATTCATTACAAATAATTTTAATCATTGTATAAACCAAGCGTAGCACTGTCTAGGTAGCAATGTTCATGCTAAATGTTAAGTATTTGTTCACATAAAATCACCAGATTTGAAGAAACTTTTATGCCATAATTTTTAGGTATGTGCTGCAGTGCAAATTAAAATACAACTGTAATAAATGTACTCAGAAAATCATTAATTTATATATGTTTGGATTTTGAGAAAGAATAAGTATTCACATGGCCTCCTCAAGCACAGGAAGCTGTCTGTAAGAAGCTTGCCAGAATACTAGTGCAAGGAGTTGCTGATTTTTTAATGCCATAGTACAGTATAGCTAATGAATTATTCACTGGATCAAACTGCCCATGGGTTATTCAAAACTAGCCACTTCTGGGTACCAAATCCCTCATCCAAAGCATCCTTTCTGTTTAAATGGCTTTATTTATTAATTTGAAAAATAACCAGGATGACTTTCTTAAAAGGAAATATCTATAAGTAGGTTTAAAGAAGACTATTGTAGCACAGAAATTTGTTTTTCCTGAACTCCTTTTCACAGAATCAGAGTGGTAGGGTTTGGAAGAGACCTCTCAAGATTTTCTCGTTCAACTCCCTGCTAAATCAGATTCACCTACAGCAAGTTGCCTTGGAGTACATCCAGTTGGGTTTTGAATATCACTGTTAAAGTAGCCCAAAAATACAACTTCAGAGTAAACAAGTCAAGAAGGAAATAGATACCTTGCAGTCAAGCACAACTGCATATACACAAACCCCAAATGCTTTCATGGTATAAGAGATTCACGGATTGCATTGGATTGGAAGGGACCCTCCAAGGCCATCTTATCCAATCCCCCTGTACTCAGCAGGAACACCTCCAACTAGAGGTATCACACAGCAAAGCTGTGTCCTGGCCTGCATTTAGGCCTGTTTCTAGACCAGATGAGTGCTAGTTTAAGAAGGGAATAGTTCACTTACAATGACTAAAGTCTAGTAGCCTAAAGGCAACTCAGAACCTAGAGGCAACCCAAAACTTAAACTCCAAATTAAGATTCACATATCCCATACAAGGTTTGTTTGGATCTGCTATTAAGGATGTGATCCATTTCCTACCTCAACCTAGATGCTAAATTGCTTTATTTGAGGTGAAGTAAGTGGAAGTGAAAGATGAGATCTTTTCCTTCAGATATATTGTGTTGCTGTATGGCTGAGTTATTAAATTTTTGTATGAAATGCTAACAACATTGTGCTCCAGTCATAGCCTCTATGGGGAAAAGCAATACTACTGGATTCCCTTGCTAGCATTTGTTCCCACTGAGGGTTTGGATTAAAAAAAAGAAGACAGGTAAGTGTTAAAATTTCTTAGACTGCAAGATTTAACAAAAAATACAGTATAAGATGCTTCTCTTGCTGTCACTGGGTTAGGGATGTGTTGGAATGCTTGGGAAAAAGAAAAGGGGGTTAAAAAAAGAAGAGTTTTGTCTGCACGGCCATTTAAGCACACACTC
Source organism: Ramphastos sulfuratus (assembly GCA_013399055.1). Taxonomy (NCBI): domain Eukaryota; kingdom Metazoa; phylum Chordata; class Aves; order Piciformes; family Ramphastidae; genus Ramphastos; species Ramphastos sulfuratus. The sequence continues at coordinate 21,488 of WBNM01011895.1, read as the reverse complement.
TATATTTTGACTGACCTTGCTTAAAACAGCTGGTAAAATCCCATGTGCCCAAGGATCAGCATTGCCTGGCGAGATAATACAAATGTTTCCTATAGCTCCTCATAAACAAATTGTAAAATGAGAGAGAGGGAAAACAAGGAAATGAGTGGTGAGTGATGGATTTCTGGACCTGTTGTATTGAAATAAATGGGAATTCTGCCCTTGATTGCAGTGCTCAAATTGTCACCCAACTAATTTCACCAAAATAAGGTGCAATACATCGTACTACCTGAGCGGAGAACGCAAACTTCAATTGCTAGAAGTTTTGCTCCTCGTTTATGCAGAAAGTAACCATTTTGTACAAAGAGCTCTAAAACCTCATGTTACTTGTGGAGAAAGTGGGTGCAGCTTCCCTTTATTTTATGACCTTCTGGGGTTTCTAGTTTGTATATTTTTTTATTATATGTAAATACATGAAGAAAGAAGTATAAGCAAGGTTCTCACCCTTTTATATTGGGGAAAAAAATCTTTTAAAGTCAAAGGTGGGATATCAGTGTTAAAATACTGCAAAGAAATCTAGAATCAGTGATGTATTCTAACAAGGGGGGAAGGGGAAGGGGAAGGAGGAATAAGCATACAAAACATTACAAGGATTAGGGCCATGAAGAGAGCATTCCAAGCAGATGCAGGATCATTAGGTTAAATATCACCAACTACATAGCACCACTTTGGCAGCCTAAATCATGTGGGAACTTTTGTCTTTAAATCGATTTTTTAAAATGTAAGGAAAGTATCTATTAAAAACTTTAAAGTCTATATACTCCTTTTTCTCCTGGATGTCTGCAGTTACATATCACTTCTGACAGTGCCCTAGTTTCTAAAGTGCTTGCACCTCCTATTAGATTCAATCAAAATTGTCGTTACTCCAACTGAGTAACGCTGATGGGATCCAAACACATTTCTCTGGCAAAGAAAATTCAGCCAAAGAAAGTTTTGAATAAATAAACAAACAAGTAAATAAACAGCATATACCTGAGGAAGGACAAGGGGGAGTTTCTACACTCTGCCATGCCTGACTAAAACCACAATCTGACTGCCATACATCTAACATCACATCTGACCCATAGTGTTTTTAATCAGATGGCTTTCATTAAGAATGCTGAACAAAAATTGAGCTGATTTCTTTTACCATCATTGCCATTGGATGAATGGGTATTTACAGTGCCATTTGACAGTGTGCTTGATAAAACTCTCACCTCATGCCTCATGCCAGCTAATTTGAGTGAGACCTCTGTATCTCCATATGGAACAGTTAATGAAGATGCCTTTTAAAAATAAATTGAAGTTTTAAATATTAGGGAGGGCAAAAATACCACTTTGTCGCTGACCAAAGTTATGAGATGTTAACAATTGCTCATTGAGCTCAGAAACTCAGACATCGGAAAGCAGAAACATAATCATGCTCTATCATTTTGGTTCTGTCTGGGAAAAAGAATCAAACATTTTTATATTAATTAAAAAATATTTTGAATATTTTTTTAATTTGGAGCTATTTTATTTTGTTGTACAGGAGAATATAATTGGCAAAAATATTTTGTTTGTTGTTTCTACTTATCAGAATCCATAAATGAGATGTGCAGAAGGTAGAGGGCTCGAAGTTACAGTATGGTAAAACATTAGCATATAGCACAAATCCAAAAACTCTATTTCATATCAAAGAATGACATTTATTTCCACCTTTAATTCAACTAAAACCTTTTTTAAGAATAAGAAAGAATAATGCTTCCAATGATCTAAATTTTACTGTATGGCATCTGCAGAAATTAAAATTTATATATATTACAATTGCAACATGAAAACAGCTTTCTAGCATTTATTAAAGAGGTAATTTGTGAGTATGAAGCTGAAACTGTGATCACAGAATGAATGTTTTCTGTTTGACTTTACTGGCACAGATAAATGGTTCCATCATTCCCATGTCTCAAGAATGTCATTTACTGTACCCATGTAGTTTCTTTGCTACTGAGAAACAAACATTGAAATGCCATCTAAGTTTTACATTAAAAAATCATCAAAGTTGTACAGTGAAGCTGCAAGTTACTCTTCTGAGCTTGGTATGAGCAGCGGCCTTTTACAATCATTCATCATGCCCCCTTCACTGCAGACCTATTGATCAGGCAGATGTGTAAGAGAATAAAGAGAAGTGTAAGCCATTTCCAGTTACAGGTAAATTGATTCATTAACTCTGTCAAAGCACAAAGTATTCAAAGGCATGACAAGGTTCTGCAGACACTGTTCAGCCCAGAATGGAGTGTTATTTATATTACTTATTGTCCCAATTCAATTCGCTAAGCTGTTTATTTGGCATTAAAACATAATGTAAGGAAAATTAAGAAGGCCAGATTCTGACATCCTCACTCAAAATGAATAACTGTTTTTCTGGAGGCAGTGAGACAATCTACAGCACAGTATTAACAGGCATAAGAAAGCTAGGAAATACATTAATGCAAAGCATGATAACAAACTGCAAATATTTTACATTTGTAATCACTGCAGAGTGAAAGAAATTATTAACTTTGATAAAACAGTGTGAATGTATTCTGTAATCAAAAAGCATATAATTAGAGATAATGACAATAAATTAGAGCATACCACAAAGAAACTGCTGACAATCATATTAATTATCTTAGAGGAAATTCTTCAGACTGATTAGTTATTACAGAACAATTTCAATCTAGATTGGATAACAAAAAAATAGCAGCAGTAACCCTACAATTCTGGTACTGGCAGTGAGTTGGAGTCAATAACTTAATATACCAGATATTTTCTACCATCCTTTCATTAAAGGACATTTAAGGGAGGAAAGAGGCATCAAAAGAAGTACCGCATCGAATTATCTTTTCATCATGTTGCTCACTGAATAATTTATCATCTAAATATATTTATGGAAAAAAAAAATCACAACCTAACCAAAAACCAACATAACAACTCAGAAACTTCCTCTGCTGCTAAACCAAGCTGAATTCTTTAGCTGTGCCTTTCATGTGATTTTGTCGATATAACTAACACTGTGAGAAAGACAAATGAGATAGGATGGGAGAATAAAACATGGGAGTGGAAGAAATTATTTCTAGTCATTTCTTTACTGTCCTTATAGTGCAAAAGAATTGAAAAACAATCTGAGTTAGAATATGGATCAAATTTTCACTTCATAGGAGGTACAGGATGCACTGTGGTAGAATCCCTTTTTCAGCCAACAGAACTAATATTACACGTCGTAAGATCAGACAACCCATGTAGGAAGGACAGAGGGACAGCATGGCTTTCTGGCTTCCCAGGATTAGCCTGAAAATTCCTTGTGGTAGAACTCTAAACCAACAATATTTACTGTGTAAAAAACTTACTCTCTTAAATTATGTGGCCAAAAGGGGTCGGTAATACAGAATGCAGGGAAATCTGTAGTCAAAATAGTCACTGGATCTTTTGCCCTCAAGTTCCCTCCTGCTGCTAGCAGGGTCACTTTGACTTCCCCACAGTGGAGTTACTCCTTTCAAGTACTTCATAAGATGAAGAAAAGCTGTGGGTGGTTATTTTCTTCTCTCTTTTGATGCTTTTTCTTGCTTTCACAGGAAAATATGAGAGATATTATGAAAAACATGAAAAGATCTGAATTCAAATGAATCTAACTTCATCAGCTCTGAGTGTTTTGTGAAAATTAAAGCTGCATTGCTTTGTATGCCAAAACTCAGGTCTATGGCTCACCAGGACCAAATAGTAGGTGTAGCCATGATTGCAACTGAAAATTACAGTCCCAGTGAAACAGCTGAATTCTCCTTTGTGCAAATAGATGCTCAAGATGTGCTAATCAGTGAAGCAAAAACTGGTCCTTTGGGGGTTTGGATAGAAGATTTAGATAAAAGTAGATGCACACATTACATCTGCGCTTGCTGACTGAGATGCAGGGACAGAACCAAGCCATCTTCACATTAGCCAGCTGAGATAGCAGGAGCAGGTTTGCTGAGGTAACATGGACTTCAAATCCAGATGCCCAACCCACATGAGATACAGAATAAATTAGCCCACACTGAGTTCTTTGCTGTTTTGGCTAAACTGTTTCTTGTATTTTTCAACTACTTTACAATCTGCTGAGCAGACAATACACAAGCAAAACATAAATGACTCAATATTACATCTTGAAGGTTAGAGGCAGAAGCATTTCTGAAAACATATGGAGGATGGTGTTAGAGATCAATACACTCATGATGTCTAACAGCCAATGGGCAGGTGGACATCAGAAGATTCTTTGTTCCAGGCCTTCAGCTTTAGCCTGGAGACCTTGGTCAAATATATTCGGTTCTGCACTATATTTTAAAAAATTAAATGATTGCTTCCCTATATATCTCATCAATGTTTGAGGAAATTGTTGCAACATTTTAATGTCACCCCAAACTCAAAACATGTCTGTAGCAGATGACTGGTAAGAGTTGTATAAGGAAGAGCAAAAGAGCACGAGAAGTTCCTAGATCTTTTCCCCAGTGAAATGCAGACCCAAGGTAGATGACAAAGAATTTTCTTCCATCAAATTTCAGGTCAGTTTTGAATCCATACAAACTTATTAACACATGAAATGTTCTGAAGGTACAGTGGTGTGATAAGTACCTCTTTTATTATTGTAATTTGCCTTAACATTTTATTGATTTCATTTGCTGCTTCCTTAGCTCTTGTAATGCAGCCTACAAGGAGAAGTTCTCCCCTGTGCGTTTTCTCAGTGCCACTTTGGGGTTTATATATCTTTTAAATACTCCTTTGGTCATTTCTTTTCCACTCTAAAATAGGACATCCAGGCAATCTAAACAGAGCTCAAATCCTTCTTATTTTTTTCTTCTTATTGTTCCTACTCCTGGTGTCCAGACTTTTTGAATTCTCTTACCTACATTTTTGAAATGCGGGATGGAAACTGTATGTAGTATGAAAGATGTGCACATACTGATCTGTGTACTCAGTGAAATTACAGTACTTCCTGGATTTTTTTTTTCTCTTTTGTAATTATTACAGCTTTTTGTGTTGCCATCAGCAATTTTAATTTTGTTAGTTTTTCATAGAACAATTCTAAATTAATGATTCCATTCCTGAATTACAAAAATCAATTCGGAGCCTATTATTATGAAAGTAAAATCCAGACTTTTTTTTTTTTCTATCAATTTACATTTATTCATAATTTTTATTGCATTTTAGAACTCATTCAAAATTGTGTGATTCTTCTGGAAGTTTTTTTATTGTTTCAGTTTATTACCCTGATAACTTAATACTGGTGACAAAAGGTTTTTACTCGTTGTTCTGTTTTCCATATGTTGAAAAACACACATGAATTCCTGCTATATGTTACACATTAGAGGGAAAATATATCTGTTACAATGATCTGCACAGGTTTCACATGTGCACTTGACCAGAACTCTGGAGCTTAATTATCAGCCAACACACTCAAATCAAGTTCTTGCAAAACAGGATTTGTGCATATGTATACCTTCAGCGTTTCTCTGACAGGTAGAGACTCTGTCCTTAAACTAAGAAAGTTGTTTTCACATTTGGATGAATCTTAATTTACTTTGTCATAAGTGAATCTCACCAAAGGATGATAAAAGATGATATTTTTGCCTTACTTTGCCTTGCCTTGCCTCTTTCACTCATACACATCTATGAAAAGTCTTGTTTCATTACGAAAATATGGACAGAAATGGCTCCTTTGAATAGAATGTTAAGAATAAATCTTACCTTATCAAGGGCAGCTGTCTCTTGTTTGTCTGTGAAAGTAATCTTCCTTCATATCCTGATATCTCAGACATAAGGAAATGATTCACCTTTGACACAAGAGAAAAATGTGTTTAGTTCTAAGGCTGTATTTTTTTTAATACTGGGATATATGATTGAATTATAAGCACTGGTATTCACACAGCCATATGGGTCAAATAATAAAAGTAATTTTCTAGATTAACATAGCAAATATTTATATATCTCGTTGCTTTTGTAAGTGTAAGTTTCACAAGTGCACATTCTGGTTTATTTCAAATTCATGCAGTCCTCTTTCCTCCTCTGCCAGGCTCTAAAATGAAACAACTGTCCAGTATTTTAATAATAAAACTTGTCAGAGAAGTGGACTGATATGTATTTTCTGAAAAATAATACTCTTCAGAATATAAACCAAAGTACAGTTCTCTGTCAATCCAATGGCAGTGTGCTGTCTTTGATACTATCCACTCCTGTAATCATACTGAGAAAGTGAACTGAATTTCATCTCTCAGTCAATAAGCTTTTATGCTTGATACATGAAAACTGAAAGAAAATTAATGTTATAAATTGGTCTGTACAATAGTTCTGTTTTCTGTGCTCTTGCTATCAATTAATTTAGAGAGAGAGATTTAGTTATTACTTTAATGCCGCTTTGGGGACCATCCAAGATAGATGCGAAAAAATCCAATAATCAATGATTTTAAGGAAAACATTCAAAAATACATTTATGGATCGACTTGCAACAAGACAGAGAAACATAAATTAAACATCTGGAGCAAAAAGGGAGTTCCAAACCAATCCCAGAATGCTTGATAATGTGAAAAGAGCATCAAATGTAAACATCAGAGTTGATTCTATCAATTATTCATCTTCTGTTCCATGTGATGAATGTCTCAGGTCTACAGTGTCCACTTTAGCAAAATAGTCCACCATGATTCTGTGTGACATTTTTGGCTAGAGAAAGAATTTATTATAACTGAATGTTAATGACATTTTACTGACATTTCGTGAGCATTAACTGTAAGTCACCAATTAGATCAGAGCAAAAAGTAAATAATGAGATAGTCAGAAAAATATTAACCCCGGGGACATTTGAATGAGAAGTGTGCATTAACAATGTCATATAGGCAGTCATGGTGCAGCAAGAAGCTTTTGGCTGCTGAGGGTTTGCAGCTGCATTTCAGCTACAATCATGATGGTAGATCTTTTTTTGTCTTAGACAAGAGAAAGTGAGCATTTCACCAGCTTCCCAATTTAGAGACATCATCTATGTTCCCAGCTGATGCTCCTGAACTATTCATCCATGAAGAAGGATATTTGTACTTCCTATTTTGCTCTTCATTTCCATCAAAACTGCTAGGACTTTTACATTCAAGGTGTGATTTTTCTTTCATGTGGCTTCATAAATCTAGATCTAGATTTTGAATATCGTAACATCACCTTTTCCAAAAGAATTACTGGTTAGGAAATGGCATTCTTTCCCCTTTCTTCATCTCTGTAAATGTAATGTTTCTGTTCATGTAATTTGCATGAACAGAAACCCAGTATCTGTGAATTTAATTATTATGGTCCTAATTAGTCACACTCCATCAGTGATTACACTGTTATCAGCTGTATTCACACAGATACAACTCAGTATTTTACTGCTGATGACAACGCAATGTTAATGCCAAAGGCAGATGAGCCCAGGTGAGGGAAAGAAAAAGAAGGGGAGGGAAGGGGCTTCATTACAGAACCATTAGAATCAACAGTATGTTGGGTCCTGAAGAAATGTGAAAACTACTCCTTCCTAATCACTGTTTCTTAATTGACCTGATGGTCTTTGCACTAATCACGAATTATTCTGTAGAATTTATTTCAAAAGCTTTACACAGACATGTCATCATTCCTGATGATAATCTAATCATGGAATCACCTAATCATATATTTAAACACACTAAAAACATTGCCCTTAATCAGAACACTGCCAAATCTTATATTTATTTTCATTAAGTACTTTTGGAATGCAATATACAGCACAGGGTGAGGGCAAAGATTCTTTGATTTCTTTTTCCTAAAATCAGACATCATTTGGAGAAAGTAATTAATCTGGAGAAATTATTTTTTTAAAAAAGTAGACAAGGACAATAACATTTATTGGAAGTAGCTGTCATAAAGCTTAGAGAATGGAAATTATATGGTTTGGTTTAACTTTTTATTGTTGCCATAGTGCAGAATAGGCTGGAAAAGAAGAATTATTTTCCATGCCAAACAAGTCTCTCCACACTAAACTGTTATTTAGGTTTTGGGAGACTTTTTCCCTCCAGTCACACGATTATTTGAATGACTTCACCCTCTCCATAGATGATTAGAGACTGGAACAAATTAACATCCAATTTCATATTGTTCCTTGTCAGAATATTCAGCCTCACTGGTCATCTTTCAGTCAGAGAGCTCACACAGCTCAAAACTATTCAATGATGCAAGCATGTATAAGACATTTTATCTTCCCTAACACGGTATTAACTAGTGATCGTAGCTCCCTTTTAATGCCCATCTGGAGGGTCTTCTGGAGTCATTGCGTTGTATACCTCCCAAAAGGCACAAAACTTAAGTGTGCATGCCCTACTTTATTGCAGAATCAAGTCAATCTATATCAGAGTTTCCAAATAATAGCACAAATTTCTTTGTTAATGAATAGTTTTCAACTATGAGGACATTCTTCTTTTTTTTTTGTTATTCTTTATGCCTCCACTTTTTAAGATCATGACCTTTAGAAGCAGAGGGATGCCACAGCAAGATCATGACCTTTAGAAGCAGAGGGATGCCACAGCTTCTTGCCTCCCAGCCATCAGATCATTCTGTCTTTCAGAGCAGCCCACATTTGCCAGCAGCTCACGGACCAAATCACACCAGTATCCCCACCTTCATTCATCTTTACCTCAGCTTTTCAGCACCATCAGCCTGGATATGCCCTACCACTAGCAAGGGAAGAGAGAAAAAGAAGAAAAAGCAACATATGCATACCATGAGACCAGATTTTTTGTAATGAAAGAAAGGCCTATTCATCTACAGAGAATCTTGTTGCCACAGGATTTTATGGATACCAGAAGAAGAAAAAGGATACAAAAGCAATTACAGAATTCCATTGAGGAATGGCATATTCAGAGTCTATCTGGTAAACACAAAGTTGGTAGTTCACCAACTCCGATAGCCACAGATTGCCATAAATTACACTGAAAGAAACTGAACATTTTCTTTACAATATTTGCTTTGTTCTTGAACTATGTCTCTGAGTGTCTCCAATTAACCATGATCAGATATAGCATGTCACCAAAATGTGTATGGTAAGTTTTTTTCTGCAGCCACCGAGGCCTCAAATAATGGAAATAAAAGCATTTTTTTGATAGCTATTCATTGAAGGACTATTGAACAGAGAATAAACTATCATCGGTTTGATTATCTTAATGAAAACAATGCAGTGGTACTGGGAATATATCAAAGTATTAGAATGCATAATATAGGAGAATATGCTAAAGCTCTATCACCATTGGAACTGAAGACTGAGAAAAACAGTTTTCTTCCCTTTGCTACCAATGCCAAAAAGTTTCAGAATTATATTGCATTTTGTCAGGCTTGCATGGAAATGTTGAGAAATGTCTCTATAACCCACAGATGAAAGGATCCTAAAATCTTTTCCAGCTATTAGAATTGTTTTCTCAACTGCAGCTTTGGATTCTTTATGCATGACGAAAATGGGGATCCTAGAGAAATATTTTCAAGGTTTAGTATTTCACTAATAATCTTTATTAGAAATTAAAAACAAGACAAAATATTGCATTAGTGAATGCACTGAAATGTATACAGTACTTTCTGTCATAGAAGGAAAACACTACACCAAAGTATTGATGGTATATACTTTTGTTTGTCATAAGTACAACCAGTTATTAAAGTAAGGATATGTAATATCAAAGGAGAAAAAAAAAAGTAATTTCCATTCATTATTATATATTCCCATCCAACTATCTGACTTTAAAGAGGGAAGAAAAGTTTTGTTATCAAACAAAACCATATGGCAATTTTACCTCAGTCTCATTTGCACGTATCATTGCATTATATTATTAATTAGGGATGTGATTGGTCCCTGAGGGAATATAATAGAGATAGAACATTTTAAATTGAAGTAGTTGATGTATCTGAGAGTATTTAAAATTTTGTAAAAACAACAACAAATGGGATCCTAGGGTGTATTNTGACATCCTGTGAACCTGTGAACAACAACAAAAACAAACAAAAATCCAAACAACCATCAGATGTGCAGTCCCACTAGGTCTCCCATTACACTCTTAGCATACAAATTCTGTGGCAATTTGGTATCACGAGTAATTAGAATAGTAACAGTTCTCCTTGGAGCTAAGTAGGGTCTTTTAAATTAAATATATTTGTCATAAAGAGATTGATCAACTAAAAAAAAATAAGAACTGTTTTCCACAAAACTTTAATCATAAATGGTTTGTGGTATCTGTGATGGAATCTCTTATCAAAACCAGTTGCAAACTGACTAGTGGTCAGTTCCTCACACTTTATGTGGGGAATACAGATATCCCCTAGAGCTGTCTTCTCCTCTGACCATCCAATAATCCTATGTTCTTGGAAAATCAAAGAGATGCAAAAGAATATAGTGTCAGAATAGCTAAATCCAGAGTAAGAATACATTCCTCCTCTGGTTTCCCTACCATACACTTCCTTTGCACTCCAGTGTAAAGCCTTACCACTGTTTTGATCAAGGTAAGAATTCAAACTGGCCCAACTCCAACAAAACAAATCTGTTAATCTGACAGAAGCGAAGTGTCGTTAATGATAACACATTCAAGATGTTCAAAAGTACTCTCCATGTATAAACCTTTCCTTGCCTCTCTCTATTCTTTACACCTTGGCCACGGTCCTACTGTGTAATACTTCAAAGTGCAAACTCAGATTTGTATGCACTCAGTCTGTTCTTCCAAAGAGCTCAGGCTGTGAGGTTACCATTTCTTTACAAATATAGTATTTGTATTCATTTGCAGTGTCTCAATCTACCAATAGAGAGTTTGAAGAGAAAAAGCAGGACTTCTTAGCTCTCCAACTTTGATTTTTCCCAGTGAAGAAGTAGAAAAGGTCTTCTCTGCCCGGATAAAATCCTCTAATCAGTCACAGGGATAGAGATGAGTTCTGTATCATTCCTGTCTGTGTGTGCTGAGGAAATTATGTCCATTTCAAACCATCATTAAAAAGGAAGAGAGGATATAACCAAGTAGCATCTGCTTAGAAAATCTGTAATGGGTGGTGGAAAACAAACCCCACAATGGATGGAACATTTTACCACTATCCTACTAAAATCCACTCATTTGTGGTCCAGCCTAAAATATTTCAATTCTTTGGTTTAGTCCCAAATAAGAGTTTAAAGGCATAATAATGTTGTCAAATTTATTTTTACAGGAATTCTTGATTCCAGTGCAAACTAGTAAGTTCACATCCCATGGGGATGATATCGCTTTCTTATATAAATTCATTTTTATACATATCCCAGAGACAATCCTTTCCCTGATTCACTGAACATATTTATTTAATAAAACACTTTTATCTTGTGAGAGACAGAGAAGTTAATTATTCTGATAATAAATGTAATACAACATGATAAATCTACCAAGCATTAGACTTGCACTTTGAGTTTTCTTTGTTTGTTTAATTCCTTACAAAACTAGGAGTCGATAGGAAGGCAGCTGACTGGAAAAACACAGCAGCAGAACCACCAGTCAGCATAAGCTCTGAGAGAAGGAGAGAAAGAGAAGAAGATATTTATGAGGAAGGCAAGAATAAGCAGCACATTCATGTCAAAATGTGCAAGTATCTAGCCTGGAGCCCTTGACACGGACATATAAGATATAAGAACCAAAATCAAAGATAATGAGCTAATTTACATATGACCATTTGTTTAAGGTTATAATCAATACTCTCTCTCCAGTAGAACCACAACATTAGCAATAATTAAAGTGCATGTTCAACTATGCAAGGTCAGTGGTAAAGTCAGTAGCTTGTGTCACATCAGGGAATTATTTGAGCGAAAGACCAGGCAACATAAGGATCACCTCACTATGAATAGGTAAGGACTTGGAGATATATGGCAGAAAACTACTAAAAAAGGCTACTCATAAAGTGTGAGACTCTTGCTGAAAGGCAAATGACATTACAGCAGCTAGGCTTGTGTCTAGTGCTTGGGCCAGTTGTTGGCAGGACAGAGGAAATGAAACATGAGAGGATGACAGAAATCTTCATCTTGTGCTGTTCTCCTGTCCCTGAAACCACCCACAGCCATAACTTGGCTGTTCAAGTGTGCCACGAGCAGACATGTAAAGTAGAAAGAAATGGAGCCTGAGTTTCTGGATGTAAAAGAGAAGTGGTTTAATAAGGCAAGTGGAATGGTAATGTAAAAGGGAAGAACTTGTCCTGCAAATATGAAGAGAGAAAAAGGAAGGGACAGAAGAATAGCAATATATATGTATTCTCTCTTAAGAGCATGTTGTCTTTTAAGTGCAGAAAAAAACACAAGCAACGGCAAAGTTGAAAGTATTGTGTTGCCATAATGGAACACATTCACTGTATATTATCAGCACCAGAAGTGAATGAGTAGTTTTATATGCAACAAAAATCATCCAAAACACCAGGGTAACAAGTAAGTGTACACTTAAACATCTCACAAAACTGTGAAAAGGAAAATTGCAAAGGCAGTGACTCCCTGATAACTCATATGCATTAGTAGCAACTTTTAAATACAAGAATTGGAAACACCTATGATGAGGAAGGGTCTCAAAAGGCAGGGAATGGATAAAAATATCTGAATAGGAGATATTTTGGAGAGAGTGAAATGATTCTTAGGAAAAGAATGAGAAACTATAACCAAACAAAAATAAGACATTTATAGAAAGTAGACTTCATAGACCTTGTAAACGAATAGCCCTAGGAGAGAAAAATGAAATTAAACTGTCAATTCATAAAGAAACAATATTAAGGTCATGAGTGCAAAGTATATTATTACAGAGGACAGATTAAAGGTGCAGTAAGAGATGAGCTTGAAGAAATCATGGGCTTTTTGTGAATTTCAAACAAAAAGAAACTGGAAACTAGGTCTGGTTATTAAGGCCAAATATAAGAAGTGGAATGAGTGCAGAAGGGAAGAGTGAGAGGAAGATGCAACACAAACCTAAACGTTTTAACTGGGAAGCCAAATTGTAGCAAGAAATCCTTCCATAAGAGGAAAGAATTGGTTGACTACGTGTAGCAGGAGGCCATTTAAGACTGATCCAGGAAAACTGAGGAGCTCAATACTTTTTTGCATGTTATTACTGAAAATGTCATAGGGCTGTCATAATTAATACAAGTCACAGTGGGCAAGACTTCTCTAATAAACAAGGAACAGGTCAAACAGCATCTAAATGTTAGATATTCTAAAAACATTTTAAATGGTTGATCTTCACTGCAGTGCAATTAAAAAGCTGGCTGATGAAACTGCAGGATCATTAGTTGTTTGAGCAACTAGCAAGAATGGGGAGAAAGGTAAAAGTAGAGTTTGAAGAAATAGGAATGGGAAAAGGAGCAAATGAACAAACTAGCTAGCTTAACATCCATTTCCAGAAAAACTGAAAAAGCTATTAAAATTGTTTTTAAAAACCTAGAAAGAAACAGGAAAATGAGTAACAGCTGGCATGTTATCTACAAGAAATAATGCCAAATCAGTATAATTTCTCTCTCCCACAGGATAGCAAACTGCATGAGTAGAGAAGAAACAGCTGATACATAGCTTGACTTCACCAACTTTTCAGCACTACTAGTGAAATCTTCAAGAGAAAAACATGGCCTCAGTGAAAATATCAGAATATACAAAGGTAGTTGTATCACATTCTGAAAGCAGTTATAATGAGCCCTGTGTCAAAACCAAAGTAAGTAATTAGTGAAATTCTGCCGGGGTCTCTTCTCCGATTCAGTTTTCTCATTAGTTAGGTAGTATAGTTTTATAAAACGTGTAGGTAGGATGTGGGTGGAAAGACTGCCATTATATCTGAGGATACACTTAAAATTCAAAACAATCAAGACAAACTGGAGGTGACATCTGAAATAAAAACAAGGTGTGCAATAATGGCAAGCAAAAGATATTAATTCAAGTGGAAAACACCATCTAGGCAGGAACAGTAATTAGCTGTTTGCAGCCATTTTCAAATGTATGGGAGTTTGATGTAGGGTGCAGTAGACAGTATTCTGTATTCACCATAAATAGAAAAGGAGTTAGTAAAAAAGGAGATTTAGACAGATACTAGTAGTAAAGTATTGAAATTAAACTTATCTGAGAAGCTGATATTTTCAGTCTTTAATCTCAACAAATGTCTGTCCTCTCTGACATATAATTTTGCCTTGGACAAAACTGTGGGCTGAATGATTTCTTGGAATTGCTTCCCTACAATTCCATGATTCTATGTCTACTGAGAATCTATTGCATCCACCTTCAGCAGCTAAAAGGCAAATGCATACTGCTTTCCTATGTGAGAATCCAGCTGAGATGCAGGAATGCATGAGAGGATCACCATATGCTCTGCTCTCTCACAGTAGTATTGACAGTTCCTTCCTGCCAGCGCTAAAGTATACTTCATCCCTTCTGTATAAACCATATGCACAGGGAGAGTGCTGATAAGGAGGCACCCTACAGCTAGTGCCAATAGTTTTCAGCAGATGATGCTTGCAGCATTTTGAATTTACATTTGGGATTCTCTATCATATCTGCAAGTATCAAATACAGGAGCCTGGCTAGGTAAGTTCACATAGACACAAGAGATAGAAGGTTATAGTAGCAAATGAAAGAGCAAACCTGAAGCAAATGCAGAGCTCTCAATCAATCGACATACAGACAGTATGTTCCAATTGGCACAGCATGCCTTTTCCTTGGCATTTGTATATTCTTCAAAACACCTTTTAAAGTTATTAGAAGATCTGTAGGTTGTAGCTCTGCAGTAACATGAGACAAAAAAAAAAAAATTAAAAAATAATTTGCATTTCTGTTGAAAAACAGACTTCTATGCCAAATCTAAGAGAAAAGACCCACTATTACAAGAGATACATCCCTCAAGAAGCATTCAAGTAATTAAAAATTTATTTTAATGACCTTTTTTTTTTTTTTAAATACATATCTCTTACAGGCTACCATTTAGTGTGGGTACACTTCTAAGATCAAGTAATTAACAAGCCCTAGTATGTCTTTTTCTTGCATCCCTCTGATATCCGAAAATTAATAACAGCCAGTCTTAATTTCCTGTGTGGAAAAAAAATAAACCTCTCTTTCCAAAGGTACTCTGATTTTGAGCTTTAATCTGTCAAAGAACATCTGAGCTCTTTTAAATGAAGAAACCTGAAAAACAACATTCAGTCTAGATAGAATCTCTATACACGTGTTGTGATAATGGTAACATATCCAACGGGGATATAAATTCGCTGCCTGTGACTTTGTCACAGATATAAAGATCTTCTGGAGAAGGTAGTACATCAAGCATAAGAATATATGACATTTCTTCACCTCTGCAGGAATCAGTTCATCAGATAATCTGTTTAAGGAAATTCCAGCACTGTAATTTGCCATTTTACTTTTAAGCAACAATGCGATAATGCAGAAGCCACATTCAATGATTATTCAGAATGATTTAGTTTGCAGGAAGCCCATTAATTTAACCATATTTTCCCATACTTTTCAGCACCATGTCCTGTCATCTGGAAATAATAGAAGCCATAGTAGTAAATTCTGAAAGCTAAGAAAAAACATGCAAGTACAGTTCACGTGGTATTTACTGGTATGTTAATGTTAGCCTAGCCTAACCAAAATTATAGTTTCTTGGTAAACCTGGATTAGCTTTCTAGTGAAAAGGATACTGAAGTGACAATCAAAAGCAAATGTGTTGTAGCTCTATATTTATTTATATGACAATATGAACATAAGCCATGCATCTTGAGTCAAAAATGTATGGTAACTGAGCACTTTCTTTTCGCTATAAAGATGTATAATACTGGGCCTGAGTGCAAAATGGAAATAAGAAGGGGGAGGGAAAATAAAAAGAAATCATATTTCAAGTGTGACTAAATTTCCTTTGCCTCCAGCTCTTAAAAATTGTTGCTCAGACAACATTCTTCTAAATATATGTAATTACTACATTTTTATTGTAAATTTGCCTTTCCTGAATTCTGAAAGGAAAATTCTGCACAAAGTCTTTGAATCTGTTGCTTCACTCCCAGCAAATTTAGTCTCCTCACAACATTTTTCAGTCAGAATATCAGCCTAAAATGAAGCAAGCCTTTCTAGTAAGACACATAACAAAGCTCACATGTTGGAGTCCATCACTTACTTAAAAGCAGTAAATGTATTTTTAGGTTTTGACCATGGGAATGTGTTTCAGATGGATTTAATGTTCTCTAAAGCCAGTTCTTTTTCTTCAGATTAGGAAACAGTCAAAGTGGAAAACACAAATCCCTCCAAAAATAAAGAAGTGAAAAGAAGAGAAAAATCTTTGCAAACTTTGTGTGCTTCCACTGTGCTCCTTATGGCTTGTGATTTGTAGGAAATGGCATGGATTAGAGTATCCCTAAGCCCCTGAGGAACACCACTAGTCACCTGTCTTCACTTAAACATCAAGCCATCAACCATGACTCTGTGAGTGTGATCACCTTCCTTTACTGATTTCCTGATTGTTATACACACTTGTAAATGTGCTGTTGGTAGCAGAATGATCCTGGTGTTGCTGGTCTCACAGGAGAGTGTGCAGCTACTCTGATCAACCACAATTCCTATTCAAGAGAATTTGAAATTAAGTTCTCTCTCCATTTCCATGCCTGTTATCCTTAGATTGTTGCAACAGATGCCTGAAATCTTTTATACTGATGAATATGAAGCACACAAATAACCTGTTTGAGAAGAGTCTACTCACAAATTTAAAGTGATTTCCCAGATTAAGGTCCTAAGCAAAACAATATGAAAAAAAAAAAAAAGAAAGAGATTAAAAGAAGGATTTTAACCTCAGGACTACATGTGTGCACTCAACACTAGAAAACTGAACAAAACTGAGGACTAAAATAACTAATTTGCTCCTGTGTTACTGCTTGATTAATACTGTCCACTAAAGAAGCACATGACCCATAAATACATTTATGCTGATCAGAAAAATTAGCATGAAGGACAAGTTGACATATATTTTCATATGATTCAAGAAACTGAAATAAAATGCACTGGGGTAGGAAAACCAGAACAAGCTGGAAGTTTTTCCAGAGATACTATATCACAGAACGGGAAGACAGTGTCAAATTAGAAACATGTCATGGTTTTTAAAAACAATTATTTCCATTTTATTCACCTGAAGTATGAAAATGAGACATATGAAAACACTCTAGGAATGTCTGCTGTGAATTACTTTGGTATTTAGAAAATAATTTTGTCAAATGTTAACATCTATAATAGTTCTCTAGCGGGAAATAATAATTTATCATAATTATTAGTGATCACTCATCTACATTTTACTCTTTCACTCTCTTCATAAATAGCAAGAAACTGAACTGTTCCCTAAAATCCACAAAATATTTGGAACACAATGCAAAGACATAAGATGAAAATGAAAATGCTTGTTATGGATGCATAACTGCAAACTAACTCTTTGGTTTCTTTAACACTGAGTTTAAAGAAATACTTTGATTTTAAAAGGGTAGTCTGAAAAGCAGTCTACAAAATGAAGTCTACTGAAACCAGGGACATCAGATAAAATCTAGCTAAAATATATTTATTTACAATCCATTATTTTTAAGACTTGATATGAGATAAAAATTTGACTGCAGATACTTCTCTAAAAATAAGAGAGTAAAATGCACTTTCTGAACAAATAGCAACTCACGGTGCATAAAGAATGTCACACATTAGTTAGAAAAAATCTAGTTTGGAAGGGAAATAAAAGATTAAGGTCCTAGCTTTCATATGCCAAATATTTAAATTACATTTATGTCTTTGTTTCCTGTTCAGCAACAGGAACTTACTTAAAGAATTATTTTTAATCCTGACAGTCATAATGTGTTAGTCTCAGTCTTTGAGATACTAGGATCATAGGATTATGTTCAGCTTCAGAGCTAATTACCAGGACTTTGAGCTGGGAGTACAGAAGCAGGGACTATGTTGTGCTTGTTGATTCATGTGCTTACAAGATCAGCAACTGTATTCCTGGGCAGCTTTCAGTAGCTAAAATTCCCCTTTTGGTTTTTGGAGTTTTGGTTTTGGTTTTGGTTTGGTTTGGGTTGGGTTGGTCTGGGTTTTTTGATTGCTTGTTTGTTTCTTTTTTGTTTTGTTTTGTTTTGTTTCCTGGTGATTCTAAACAGCAAAAAAAAATATCAGAAAAGACACTTCTGTGTGCAGAATGAAAAAAACATAGACAAGCTCAGTAACTTACAGTAAACTTGGAAAATGCTCCCAACAGACTCTGAAGTCAGAATGCCACATGTGAAGTAGAAGAGACTTTATAGCTTGTTAGAGGAAGAATTTCATACAGCATTTGGTAATGTTTACTGAACCAACTGGCCCTTTTGAAATGCCAGAAAACAAGATTGCTTCTACATGGGCCCAGATCACAGGTTGGTATAAAATAAGTGGCATTGATCATTATTACAGATTATCACTGATATACTATAGTACTATAATATTATTTTCTTTCATACCAGGTTTATCACATTAAAAGATATGTGAGATATTTATAAAGAATAAAGAGATATTTATAAAGAAGAATAGGTTCCTTTACATTCTTCTTGTGATCAGAATGAAGAGAAAAGGCTTTTAAAAGGGGATATCAGCCAAAAAACATATGACACTACACATCATATTTTAAATTAATCAGCTTGGCTAATATGATAATGCCTTCACTCAGTGTGTCATCCCTGTCAAGGACAGGATTGTTTTCTGCTTACAAGCAATCTGGTTTTCCCAGAGTCGACAATGGTCACAATTCATCTGCAGGCAACTCAGACCATCACTCCTTCACCTGTCTTTTCTGAACTGTGATCAAGCTTTTATCTGGCAGCAACAAAGAGGAATCATTAAGGCATAATCAGAAGAAAAAATGCACAATCAGTCTAATAAGAATACTGGCAATACTGAAACACACATAACACTTCCCTGCCCTATTTGGAGTCAAGATATACAGAAATCTAAAATATAAGGGAAGACTGAAGATCTAACTTGGTTAGCTTCAAGGGAGTAGCACTGGAAGAAAATGAGGTAAGAATTGACAATAAAATTAATATTTGATGCAGAAAATTTAATGAACACACTACAAAGGCTTCGTAAGTGCCATGGCCTTGCAAATATAATTCCATTATTTTTTATGTGTAGCAATAAAGATTTTGACAGTTAGACAGAGTCACTGAAAAATATGTATTCTACCCTGAGGTAATTTATATTATTAAAGCACTACCTCTGATAGACATTTAAGAGGTGCAATGATAGCCACACTTTTCAAGGTAATATATTGCATCATTGCTGGGATATAATTGTAGAAAAACAACTTTGAGAGCTTCAAATGAAGGAAGCTTTAAAGTGACTGTGATTACATGTGTGTGCTATTATCATGTTTAGAAAGTTTAATGGTTGCTCTTCACCATTGCCATATGTCCCATTTCCCTATCTGTATACCAAAAAAATGCTGATGTGTCTAGCAAAACACTTAAAAACCTATTATTACAGACAGCTGTTAATCTGTTTTCCTCTTTCAATTTCATTTAACTTCAAATTTAGGGGAAAAAATGCACAGATTGCAGTCTTCCTGTGGGAAGATAGGTTATTTTAATTAACAGTAGTATAAATGTATAAAGTAGTTTATTAATTCACTAATAATATCAATGTAGTCCTTAAGAAGAGCATGGGTTTATTTTGTTTTCTTTTACTTATCCTAGGACCTAACAGAAAGGGGGGGTTGTAATTAAGGATCATAAAGAATATCAAAGGCTCACTGAAGTTCAATGAAATGGGAAAACTCAGGATTCAGTGAAAAAGAAAGGTATGTACTGGAGTAGGGCCTCAGAGGAGTAGAGGGTCAGAGCAGAATTCTTAGGTCCTAATGAATGGCTGCTGATCTGCCAGCTTAGAACAGAGTGTCTGGACTCCCTTGGATCTTGCTTGCACCAGGTAAGGCTGGTAAAAAGGTCCAAATGCTGTCACTAGGGGATGAAGAGAAACCTCACAGGATAGAACACTTCTTTTTTCATTTTGTTTTGGGGTTGGGGGGTGCTGGGGGGTTTGTTTGGGGTTTTTTTTTTTTGGAGGAGGTGGGGAGTTTGTGGTGGTTTGATTTGATTTGGGAGTTTGTTTTTTGGTTGGTTTTTTTTTTGTGGGTTTTTTTTTTTTTGAGGGAAGGTGTTTGCTTTGCTTAGCAAATTAAAATAATTCAGCCAGGCAAATTATCCCATCATCTCCTTAGGACTATGGAGGACTGTAGGGACCCAGATATTGTCTTCCTTGCAGGAACAATAGGTTCATGATATGTAACACAAAGTAACTGTTGAATTCAGTCTTACAGAATCACAGATTTGTTTCACTTTGGTAAAGACTTATAAGATCATCAACCATGACCATTTGTCCAGTCACAAAAAGCAAATACTTCCCAAAAGCCTCTGTTTGCACAACTATATCTGGAGATAAGCAGTGTATCACAGGGCAGCATTATGCCCTCACCAGTGACCTAGAGGCATACCAACAGGACAGGATTAGGGGCAATGAGTTTAAACTGGCAGAGGGGAGATTTAGACTGGATGTTAGGAGGAAGTTCTTTACAGTGAGGGTGGTGAGACACTGGCACAGGTTGCCCAGGGAGGTTGTGGCTGCTCCCTCCCTGGAGGTGTTCAAGGCCAGGTTGGACGAGGCCTTGAGTGACCTGTGCTAGTGGGAGGTGTCCCTGCCTATGGCAGGGGGTTGGAACTAGATGATCCTTGAGGTCCCTTCCAACCTTACCATTCTATGATTCTATGGTTCTTAATACATTGAGCAGCTGAGAGGTGCAGATATTTAGTGTTGACTGGCAAATTGTAGCTTTAACCTATTTTTGTAACAAGAGGATATCTAACTTCTGCAACGAGCTATATATATTTAAAATAAAGACATTCAAGTGGAGTTATTCCCCTCACATCCACCCACCAGTAACACCATAAGCAGTTCAAATAGTAAATATAGCATAATTACCATATTTCTTCAGAGAACCTACTCACAGCCATCCTATGGGGGAAGAGAGTCTGGCACACAGCTTAGAGTAGTTTTGTTCCATTTCAGAGACAAGACTTAACATGAAACATTACAGTATTCAAATATGAAGAAAACAGAATACACAAACCATCAAAAACTGCTCTATCACTAATACTTCATAAATAACCTTAATTATTCCTTAGATCTTTAATGGGGGATCATTCAAAACTTTAATCCCAGACTTTCATATAACAGTGCCTGAATTTATTTCGTATTTTAGGTAATATGATGAAGTGTCCAGATTTGAATGTGTTCTTTGTTTTTTTGGGTTTTTCTTATTATGCAGTGGCATAGCCTCTCTGGAAAATACCCCTGAAAATAGGGCACTGATATTTGGAAATAAAACTTCATAAGGTAGTCCTTGTACCTTGGAAAGTCTACACGGGGAAGCAATTCACAAGCTACAATG